>JAJMHN010000126.1:0-20759 GCA_030566025.1 Geotrichum cucujoidarum
TTACTGTTGGTTGTTTTAAGAGAGATCTTGACAAAAAAAGAGGGCGTGGGATTTGGGGGTGTTGGGTATTGGAGGCTCATGGCCCGGCGGCCCGGGGGACTTGGCACTTGGTTGCTTAGGTTGGTGGCAAGTTCACCGCTGGCTGTTTGTGCAGCTGGGCTTTAATTTCGGTCCAGGTTACAAGAGCTGAAACGTTAAAAAAAGGCTGAGATCAAAAAAACCGGAGATTGGGGATTGGAAAAGGATATGGGAATGATACGCTTGGGTTGTCGAGTTTGGTATAAGAAGAAACAATGCAAGTCGAAATAACAAAACGACTTGGTTGATGATCAGCTATAAGTTTTCAGGCTCATCAGTTGTCATTATACTTCAAGAGTTTGCAGCTATTTAAACTGGAGATTGAAACAAAAGTTCATTGAAGGATCAAAAGGGGCGTTAAAGCTTGATGCACGTCTTGTTCGAGTCTTTTAAGAACTGAATAAATTTTACATGAATTTTACAGTCAATTGAGAATTCTGTACATAGCTTGCTGAATTTTCAAGACTTGTGAGAGATCAAGCATGCCAACGACAGACTTTAATCTTGAGCACAATTCAAATAGGTTTGCAGGTAAATAAGCACACCATGCCAACCGTCTTTCTTGCCAGTAGAAGGGCTATAAACGAAATGTTCAGTTCATGAACTAAGCCCATTATGAGACGTTCTTGATCGTTTGACTTTGTTTGCTGGCTTTATTCTCTACACTTGGACGTAACTTGCCCAAGTGTTTTAACAAGAACTTCACCAAGTGCCCTTAATTTTGTTCCCAGTTCGTGTGTTTGTGCATATGTTGTTTCCCTTGCCGTTTGGTTGTTTGCTTGGTCTTGGTCTTGTTGCTAAAAGTTTGTGCCGCCTTGCCCAAATCGGCTTTACAGTAGCACGTTAAATCAACCCACCAAATCAATCCAATCTGCAATATCTTGCCAGCTCCAAGACAACCCGATCTTGAAATTGAAAGCACAGTCTACTGGTAATAATGTCGACTTGTACTGACCATGCTGCCGCCAAGTCACACCCCAGCACAGGTATGAACGACCGCGAACCGCTCGACTTGCAGCCACCACACCCAGAGCACTGGCAGCACCAAAATCCACAGTCATGGCCAAAACCTCAATCACAATCTCAGTCACAACCTCAGTCACAGCCACGGCCAAAAGCCCAACTTACTCTAATCCAGAACAAAGCGCGGCGGCGCCAAGTCTTTTCCAAACGCAAGACGGCGTTGATGCTGAAAGCAATGGACCTGGCCCGACGAGAACCTGGCACACGCGTGCTGTTGGTCATTGCTGATGATGCAAATTACACGGGACGAATCACTAAAGGAACTTTGCAATACAATCAAGGCAAATACGGGACTGAGGCAAATAACAATGTTGAGCTAGAGACAGGACATGATTGTACCAACCAAACCAACCCCGGCCCACGACTCCAACACACAATTGAAAATGGGACTAAGAGCAAGAGGCAAAGAAACCCGTTGGTCATGTACACGTTTGCGACCCCGCAACTGAAAAGTGCCTGGCTGGAAAACCATGGCCCTGAGCTGGTGCAGTGTCCTTGGCTTGGACTAATCCACCCCAGGAAACAAGACCAAAGACGTCGACACTGAGCAAGAGAAGAAAGAAGGAGATTCTAGTCACACAAGACAAGAATGATGAAGAGAAACTAGAGGCCAACAACAGGACAGGGCCATGCACAAGGCAAAAAGTGCGGGTTGGAGTGGAGAACTTTAGATGGCGGCGAGCTATTCCAGGGACTTCGTGAGAAAGTCATGGAGTACCAGATGCAGCAGCAGCGGCGGCGGCTAAGACAAGATTGTCCATCTCAACCTGCAAACCAAGATTCAACAACCAAACGACCCGGGTAGAAAACAGCCAAGTCGCCCCCTGATGCCCAAGTTGCCCAAAACCGTCAAGAACAATTAGTTCTGAACATCAATTTGGCTTGCCGATATACAGTAACTCAGCAAACTATTTCTTGATTTGGAAGATTATTTTGAAAAATGAAACCAAATGTCTTGTTCCTGTTCCTTTCTTTTTAAATAACTAGCAAGAATAATAATAATAAAAATAAAAAATGAAAAAAAAAAAAAAATAATATATACCGTCCCTTGCAAAAAAACTTATACACACAAATTGCAGGTTACTGGTCACTGCCATCTTCCTTGCGTTTGGGGATGCCCGTGCACTCGCTTATTTCCACATGTCGCGTGATCCAGACCTCGCTGTTTGCAAACCCCATGCCACAAGCCTTACAAAGCCCATGCATGCCCGCACGTTCCTTCTTTTTTGTACCGGGAGGGTACTCGAAATGCATGGCCTTGAGGTGGTTCTTGTATGTGTCGCAGCGGGAAAAGCCGCCGTTTTGGTGGCAGGCGGGTTCGTTGACGACGACGGCGGCGGCGGCTTGGGCAGCGGCTTGGGCGGCCTGGGCGGCGGCGACAGAGGAGGCGTTGGCGTGAGGGCCATGGCCGTTCAAGGCCAAGAGCTCGCTGGACGAGAACCCCGTGAGGGCCGGTCTGCCGTGGCTGTTGCCCGTAATGACGTGGTTGCCCACAGCCGACTCGACAAAGTAGGGGCAGCGGAACGGGGCCTCGCCGCGGTGGGACTTGACGTGGCGGAAGAGGTCGTTGGGTCTGGCAAACCCGCGCTTGCACACCTCGCAGGTGTGGGGCCGGCTCGTGTCCGTGAGGTGCGTGGACTTGTGCGTCGCGAGGTTGCTGAACCAGCCCTCGCACTCGCTGCACTGGCGCTTCTTGCGCGCCTGGCCGTTGGGCGCGGGCGAGCCGCCACTGGCGTCCTGGTGGGCGTGGCCATTACCCTGGAGGCCTTGGCCGTTCCCGCCCTGGTGCTGGTCGTAGTTGCGCTTGAGCCCGCTGGTGGGTGACTGGTCCTGCTGCGACTTGGGCAGCACGGGCTTGTACATGGGCGAGGTCAGGTTGGCAATGCTCATGAGCGACTGCAGACCCGGGAGCTGCGACTCGGCGGCAGACGCGACGGCGGCGGCGGCGCTCATGGCCGCGAGCTGCGGGTGGATGGCGCTGTTGCCACTGTCCATGGCCGCTGCGGTGTGCTGCGGGTACGACCAGCGGTTGTCCTGCTGGAGGTCTTTGCCATTGCCATTGCTGGCGCTGCCAGGGTTGCTGTTGCTGCTGTGGTCTTGCTTGGCCTGCTGCTGCTCGTGCAACAGAGCAGAGAACTTGGGCAGCGACGACGCCTGGCTGGGGCTGACGCTCGTGTCGCGCGTCTCGGGGCCGGGCGTCGCGTTGCTGTTGTTGGCGCGGCCCTCAGCTTGGTGCGAGAGCAACGCGAGACGCGAGCTGTCAGACTGCGGAGACGCCGACGACTTGTGGGCACCTTGTTTCTGGCGATGTTTGTACGTGCCACCAGGGGCATCGTTTTCCTCTAACGACTTTTCTGCTGCCGCGTCGCGTTGTTTTCGGCGTTGTGAATGGTTGTTGTTGTTGTTGTTGTTGGGTTGGTTTTCGGAAGAAGGTCCAGCCGTGAGGCCGTTGGACGGCTCCGAGGCGCGGCCGCCGCGCTCGTCCAGCGCGGCAGTGGCAGCGAGCGACAACGTGTCGAGGCCGCTGAGTTTGGCGTTGTTTGAGGACGCGGAGGCGGCAGCAGAGTCGGTAGCGGACTGGGGGCTGCCGGTGGAGGACGGGGACGGCGATTTAGGCATGCGCGGTTGTTGTTGCTGTTGCTGGCGTACTGCAAACATTTACAAGAGAAGAGAAAAAAGGCCTTTTTTTTTTCCTTCTTGAAAGTCCGGTCTGGGGAGATGGAAAATTGTCAGAAAAAGAGAATCACGGACTTGAAAAAAAAAAAAACGGGCGCGATGGAGCGTAAAATCAGACGTGGATTTTGGCAGAGAAAGGCGCGGCGGCGTTGGTAATGCTTAGAAATTCTTTTTTGTAATGAATTTTTTTTTTTTGGTTTTTTGGTTTTTTGGGAATTTCCGCGAATCTTGCAAGGCTGTGCTGACCGATTCAAAGGTCTGGTAAAGGACTTGAAGAGGGTTCAAAGAGATCCAGAGAGGTGGCGAGCCGAGTGAGAAGGGTGTTTAGACAAAATGGAACGGCTGCTGGAAGGCACCGAGACCAGATGGACCAGGCGGTGGTGCGTTGTTGCTGCTGTCAAGGCAGACGAGGCAGGGAGGCGAGGCTGAAAGCGACGAGAGTCGTGGACGTGCACGGCAGACGGGTGGGCTGGATTGAAGAAAGCAGGATCACGACAGGAGATCCGTGGATGTTCTTAGCAGACAGTGGTCTTGAGCAGGAGCAGCGCGTGTCCGTGTCTTTTCTTGTTGCGACTGGCGATGAAGAGAAAAGAAGAAGGAAGAAGAAGAGAAAAAAAAGAGTGAAAATTCCCACTTTTTGGCGTCGGGTCTGGGCCGCAGCTTTGCACCGGGTCGTGGCACTTTTGTCTGGTGCAGACTCGCGTTTGGCCTTGAACTCGCCGCCTGGAACTGGCGCGACTCCGGCGTGTCTCTGCGTTGACTTGGATCTCGAGTTCGTTGGCGTTGTTGGCGCTGGTTCCGTCGCTCGCAGGGCTGGAGCTGAGCCGTGCCAGGCGGGCGGCGGAGAAGGACGAACCCAACTTTAACGCCGCGCCACCCAAAAACCACCAAAAATCAGACTCAGAAACGGTTTTAATGGAGGAGTCCGTCTCAAATACACAGCTGCTCTCTACGCTGCGACGACGATTACGCAGGACCGTGACGATGGTGCTGTTTGTCTCTCGGCTCTCGGCGCTGCTGCCGGCCCGGTCGCTGTCTCCTCCACGTTGCCAGCCGGGTTTTTCAAAATTCAACAAACACAGCAATGCACAGTGTCACGTGGCAAAGTGGCAGCTTCGGAACTTTCGCAGCACCCGCAGCTCAGCCGTCCCGCAGGATTACATAATACAATGTCGAACAGAGTCCTCGTTTAGCCGCGGACCCTACACGGCTGAGAAATACACAACTGCAAACATTTGATGAACTCGTATTGATGTATATAACGCTGGTTAGATAGTTATATATTCACGCCAGATCCAACTCGACTTGCAGCTGAGTGGCCATGTGCATCCAGTAAGGCCTGCGCACAGGCACCTGCCCCACCAGCCACTCCAGCGCTTTTTTACCCTGCTCACGTTCCGTTTCCAAATTCAAGTCCGAGTCCACTTGCTGCTTGTCGGCAAGGCTACTTTCCAAAGCGAGGTTGACCAGCAACTCGCTCGCAAAGGTGCTGGACTTGGCATACTCTTGACACAGGTCAAGCACAGCCAGGCGGTGCTGGTGCTGGGACGTCTTGTTGGAGTGGGCATGGAGGGCGGCGAGGTAGACCCACGCCGACTCGTTCTCGGGCGCTTTGCGTATCGCCTTGTCCACAAACCCAAACTCCCTTGTCAACAGACCACTTTCCTCTTTAGTTGAACACTCGTCTTCAGTAGCGGCGGCGGCCTGGGGTTGCATCTGGGTGAGGACAAAGTATCGGTACGCCCACGCCGAGTTGTTGTAAACGTCCTTGTCAATCAACCCCGTTGTGAATTCAGTCTCTGTCTCAACCAGCTTGGCAACACTGCGGCTACCGTTGCACAAGAGTAAAGGACAGAGGCTGGAAGCGGCCCAGGTCAAGTGTGACCAGGCATGGTAGTTCTTGTCTCCACCAGAGACGGTTATGACCTTGCGCGCTGTGGCTTGTTCGCGCTGATAAAATTCAATCTCTGCCTGCCGCTTTTCAGTATCATTGACAACAGAATAAGAAGAGTTTTGGAGACAGGCGAAAAGACACTGTCGGTAGTGCCAGATCTGGTAGTTTTTGGATACGGCTTGGGTTAAACAATCCAACCACTCTGCGTCCTCTTTAACAAACCCACCCTCATTATCTTTTTTCTGGGTCTCGGATGATGGTTGAGGTTGACGCAGAAAAAGCTGCAGCCGGGCCGCCCAGAACTCGAAATGGCTCGGGTTGAGTTCAATCATGCCTCGTGTCAGCGCTTCCGCTCTTTGCACCTGCAAAAAACTGGCCTTGTCACCTTCACCGTGGGCCTTCTTTCTGGCACCGTAGCTGCCAGGAACCGCGGCCAGCCCCAACTGGTCCACAACTTCCCTAAACAGCACTTTGGCCTGCTTGTATACTGGAGAAAATTCAATCTCGACTAGCTCTTGTTGTACTGCGTCTTGTTTGGACTTGTCAGCGGCGGCAAGGGCACCGCTCATGTCGGACCAGTCGAAATCGGCATAGTGGGGTCTTGTCGTTTGTGCAGTCATTTTTTTCAACTCAGGTAGAGAACTGTCAATTTGAATTGGATATATTTTGTCTGTTTTATTCAACACAAGCTCTGGTATTTATCTGGTTTGGTTTGAGGCTTCAACAGGTCTGTACGCTTGGTCCCATTGTGCACGTCGTTTTGGGCAATTGGCCATGACAGCCGCACCCTCAGGGACAGGACTTTTTACGAAAATAACAAAGTTGAATGAATTAAGTAGAATTTATTGTATTTTTTTTTTAGCAAGTACAAACAAGGGTAACAAAAAGGTTAATGGGAAAAAAAAAGGGAAATAAATTAGTCTTTTGCACACGCACAGCGCCAGGGAAAATGATTTTTTTTTTTGGTTGTTTACTCGACAGTGACAGACTTGGCCAAGTTACGGGGAAAGTCAACGTCGTGGCCGTGCTTGATGGCGAGCCAGTAGGACATGAGCTGCAAGGGGATAACGTTCAAGAGACCCTGGAGACAGTCAACGGACTGGGGCACCTCCAAAGTCTGCAGACCGTTGCCAAAGGAGTCGCCCTTGTTGCAGATAATGATGGGGTTACCGGAACGGGCAGTGACCTGCTCAATGGCAGAAGAGACCTTGGGGAAAAGAGAGTCACGGGTGGCCATGACAATAATGGGCAGGTTCTCGTCAACAAGGGCAAGAACACCGTGCTTGAGCTCACCGGCAAGGACACCCTCGGAATGCATGTAGGAGATTTCCTTAATCTTGAGGGCACCCTCAAGGGCAGTGGCAAACTGGTAGCCACGGCCGAGCAAAAGCAGCGACTTGTGCTGGACCAAGTCACGCTCACAGAGATCGCGAATCTTGTCGTCAAGCTCAAGGACATTGGAGATTTGAGACGAAATGTTCTTGAGACCCTGGATAATCTCGCGGCGGCGGTCTACCTGAGAGACACGGTCGTCAGAAAGGGAAAGGGCAACCATGACAAGGGCAATGTACTGGGAAGTGTAGGCCTTGGTGGAGGCAACACCAATTTCGGGACCAGCGTTAATGTGGACACCGCAGTGGGTCTGACGGGAAATGGAGGAACCGACAGAGTTGACGATACCGACAGTCAAGGCACCACGCTCCAAGCAGTACTGAAGGGCCATGATGGTGTCGGCAGTCTCACCAGACTGCGAGACAAAGACACAGGTGTCATCTCTAAAGACAGGAGAACGTCTGTCTAAAAAGTCAGAGGCCAACTCAACAGAGACGGGGATCTCAGTGAGCTCCTCAAAGATGGAGCGGGTAGCAAGACAAGAGTGGTACGAGGTACCGCAAGCAACCATAATGATGCGTCTGCAGCGGCGAATGGTAGTCAACCACGAGCGGAGACCACCGAGCTGGACAGTGTTGTTGTCAAAGTCGACACGGCCACGCATGGTGTTGATGACGGACTCGGGCTGCTCAAAGATTTCCTTTTGCATGAAATGGGTGAACTTGCCCTTCATGATTTGCTGGAGCTCCATCTCGAGGGTCTCAATGGAACGGGTTTGGGGCTCGTTGCCCTCGCGGCGGACTCTGTGAATGTGGAGCTCACCGTCGTAAATGTGGGCGATATCGTCGTCCTCAAGGAAGAGAACCTTTCTAGTGTGCTCAACAACGGCAGCGGGATCAGAGGCCAAGAAGAACTCAATGGGTCTGGGGGTGTTGTCCTCAGAGAGGAAAGCGCGAGACTGAGAGTGTCTCAAGTGGTCCTTCATGGTGTTACCGGGGACGGTGAGAGAAGGTCCCGAAGAGGCACCAAGCGAAGAGGCACCGGGAGGGGCAAGGAGAGAGCCAGTGTTTTGCTCACCCTCAGCGTCGACAAACTCAACGTCGACAAAGTCGACCTTGAGCTTCTTCTCAGTCTTGACACCAATAAGGAGTGGGGAACCCTTGCGGGTGGCAACAATCTCGTCGGGGTAGTGGACGGACTTGATGAGGAGACCGTAGGCACCCTCGAGCTCCTTAATGACGAGCTTGCCGAGGTCAGAAAAGTCAGGCTTGGAGTCGTTGCGCTCCTTGACGGTGTTGTCGTAAATGAACTTGGTGAGCTTGGCAATGGCCTCGGTGTCAGTCTCGGACTCAAACTTGAAGCCCTTGGACTCGAGGAGGGCTCTGATTTCACGGTAGTTGGTAATGATACCGTTGTGGACCACAGTGAACTCGTTGTTGACATCTGATCTCTGGGGGTGGCAGTTAATGGTCTTGGGCTGACCGTGGGTGGCCCATCTGGTGTGGGCGATACCAGCGTGGCACTCAAAGACCTCGTCCTTGTTGATGTTTTGGGAGTCAATGTGCTCCTTCAAGAGCTTGACCTTGCCGACTTGCTGGAAGATGCGGACAGACTTGGGAGGGTGGTCCTCGCCAACGTTCTTGAGGAGCTCGTCGCCATCGACAGCAAGACCGGCAGAGTCGTAACCACGGTACTCTTGTCGTTGAAGACCCTCAATGAGTGTGCTGAGAATGTGACCTCTGGTCTGCGGGACCAGGTAGTTGATGTATCCAAAGATTCCACTAGAAGCATGTTAGAAGGGTGGACTAATGGCAAAAGGCGCTTGTGTTTGAAGTAGACTTACCACATTGTTTAGGAAAGAAATGGATGATGTGTTTGTTGTGTAAAAGGAGGAAAGAAGGAGTTGATCTAGTTTTATGGACTATAAACAAGCGAGATCAAAGGAAGATGAGATGGAAGATAAGAGAAGATGGATTGGACAAGATGGCAAGCAGGGCTGTTAACGAATGAGGGATCAATGGAGAGAAAAGAGAAGAAGAAAAGTAAGAAAAAGGGAAGGATGGAAGGAAAATCCAGTTGTATTTATACGATTTTTTTTATTTGGTGCTTTATTTTTGTTTTGTGTTTTTTTTTTTTATTTTTGCCCTCGTCTCGGGCTTTATGCTTGTGCGTTGTTATTTACGGGCATTGCTGCTTGTAACAATAATAGGTGGCCCATGCGACTGGCCCTGCCGTGACTGCCATTATGTATACTCTTCTTCTTGCTGAGTTCTTTCGCAGTCCTTTGAACTAGCCAGCTGGATCGTGGACCGCGCTGGCGTTGTTGTTCGTGGGTCGATGGAGGGGCCCATTGTTTGCCAGTTGTTGTTGTTGTTTATTTTCTGCCAAATCAGAACTTTTTTTTTTTTCCTGGGTGAAAACCACCCCAAACAACAACAGCCACGACCACCGGCCACATGCACCGACAACCCCATTGAACACAAACTAAAGAGCAAACTAAAGACCAGAAACTCTGTAGAGCACACCGTAGTCAAATTGATTGTAGAAGTAAGTGCGTGGTGTTGTTATATCCAGTCCAAACGAACCCCAATTTAACGGCCTTGGAGCCCTTGACACAAGTGACAAGCCCTACCCAAAGCACAAGCACAAGCACCAACTAAGCAGTCCAAGCAGCACAAGCACCATAAAACAAAGAACCAAAAAGACTTCCTGAGATTCCGTCCGAGATTCTATCCGAGATTCTATCCAAGATCTCTCCATACCAAGTTTAATTTTAGCAAGAACTCAAGAGCTCTATTTCAACAACTTCATAGCTGGGGTCACATGTTCGCTACAAGCAAGGCGCGTAAGTCACGTGGCACACATAGTAAAAAGTGCCTTCTACGACGGTTGAACAGGGCTGAATATAGCAGCAAATGACATCAACTAAGCCGTCTTCCATCATTAAAGGTCATGAGTTGACAAGTTGTTCTATTTTAAAGCACATTATTTTCCAACGGTTTTCCATTCCAAAACTTGTTTGAAGGGCTGAGAAGTTTGGCGTTGTTTTGCGTTTGGGCGCGGTTCGTGGCGTAGGGCGTTGGGGTTTCTAAATATAGCAGCGTGGCTTTTTTGTCCGCAGCAGGAAGAGGAAAAAAAGCACCGGACACAAAAACAAGAAAGGTGACGGAACAGGCCGAGAATAAAACTTGATTCCAACTTCATGAGTTAATGAAGTAGTTATATCGCCATGATATGGGCGAGTATAGGTTTAGAAAGTGGTCTTTGGATTTAACTAGTTAATCAATGCAATCAATTAGAGGATTAAGAATTATACAGCCCACAAAGGGCGCTCATAAAAGTACATGCAAAAAACATGGAAATAAATAAATAAATAGAATCGTCGAAAACACACAAAGGTTCGTGAAAATGAAAATAATGAAAATGTAAACAAGAAAGGACTAATGAGCAATGGTGGTGGTGTGCTCAAAGTAGCCCTGGCCGCGCATGGCCCACATGTCGGCGAGCACGGCCTGTCCATCGACCTTTTGATCGTCGGTCTGGTCATCACCACGATCATGGCCGCTGCCCAGGACCTGCTCGAGGTTGGCTGCGGCCAAGTCCAGGCCCAGCTGCGCCCGCACGCGGTCGTACAAGTCTGACTGTTGCTGTTGATCTTGATCGTGGGTTTCTTGTTGATGGGCCGAGTCCTTGTCAGTGGCAGCAGCGGGGGTATTCTGGCCCAAACCAAAGTATCTGCGTCTGGCTTCATACGACGCCGCGTCAAAGTCTGCAAACCTGCTGCCATCGCCACAACCACTTGAAGTACCAACGGTGCACCAGGAAAAGTGTTTGCGGGCGCGCGAGATGCTGTCGCTGGTCTTGTGTTGCTGGCGTACACTGCCCGACAAGGCCGCACCCGCACCGCCGTTGCCGCCAAGGGCTCTGGCGCGGGCCTGCTGGGCACGTGTGCGGCGCGCGAGCTGGACACGGGGCGACTGGTTCAGCGGCACCGTGTCGTCGACCTCGTTCTGCCATGCACCGTATTCATTCTCGTCATTATCAAGGTCGGCGGAGAGAGACCGCGAGTGGTGGTGGTGGCTGAGAATGCTGCCGCCGCTGCTCTTTCTGATGGTACTGCGGCGGCACAGCGAGCTGCGGTTGCTGCGCACGGGGGAAACAGAGGTATCAACGTTGGTCCTGGTGGAGTGGGTGCTGCTGCCGCGCACGAGGCCCATGGCAGGGTGTTTCCACGTGTAGGCGGCCTCTTCATGGCCCGGCTCAAAGTCGAGCGAGTCTGAAGTCCCCGGTCTGCTTTCAGCCGTTTGTTTTTGTTCTTGTTGTTGCTGTTGGAGGTTGGACTCGTCGTCGTCTCTGTCGCTGTCCTCGCCGGGCGACGAGTAGTAAAACTCGGCGCTGGAGCGGGCCGAGTCCGTGCTCACGCTGCGCATGCTCTGGGCCGACGGCGTCATGGCGACGACGGGGAGCAGCTGGGGAGCAATGGCAGTAGAATTTGAGGGCTGCTTGGCGGGTTCGTGGTCAAGTGGGAGCACGCCCATGGTCGGAGAAGCCAGTAACTGGCTGGAGTGTCTGGAGTAGAGCTCTGAATGCATTGTTGGTATTGCGATTAACTCGTTGAAACAATAAACTAGCAAGAGATGTTGAAAAACTGTTTATAAAATCTCTTTGAAGAATTAAAAAAGAGAACAGAGAAATCCAGGAACGACCGCTTGTATTTATATATTTTTCTAGTCCATCGTATTGCCATCTGATGAAAAGGCGCAAGGTTTATTTATATTTTTAATATTTCGTTGCGGCCCTTCCCGCTTATGACGTTGGGCGGCAGCCCACAGCCAAAAAAAAAAAAAAAAAAGTAAGGCAGGCGCCAAGCAGCCGTGAATGCCTTAAACACTGCCTTGGCGAGCTTGAACTTGGTGCCTGGCGGGTGCCCTCGCCTTCCACCAAGTGCTGCAAATGCTAAAGCTTCTTTAAGACGACCAGCACTACTTCATGAACACTAAACGACTTGGTATATTCAGCCCATGGTTCTGAACAAACTTGGGCTTGTTTTAATGCTGAGCCCGCCTCAGTGGTTCACGTTGGAGCCGTTGACAGGCTTGTTTCTATTTTCGGACGAGAACTAGAAAAAAAATATTTTCCTACTCTCCGCAAAACAAGCAACACGCGAGTAGCAGGCTTGTCGTACCTTCAGATTGCAGCAATTGGCATAGAACAGAAGAGACGGCTTAAGGAGACTGGTTATGAGGTAGCAGATCAGTAAAGGACCTAAAGGTACAAGTTTGTGAGAAGGCTTGTGGGTGGTTGACGCCTGGCTGGGAAGAGGGCGCAGACCAAATGCCCTACTCGGGATACAGCGAATTTATGTATTGAAGGTCTTAAGGGGGCTCACGCACCGTCAAGTAAAGAGCATTGACAGTAGCGAGAGACATGCAAGTTGTCCATGGCAGGTAAAATATCGGGACATTATACTAGTATAGGGCCTCTAAGTACCATTGAGATCACGGTGGTTTGCGTTGCCTATGATGGTATTCCTGCCCCGTCACTACAGAACGATTCTTTCAAAACAATCCCAAAAGGATTTGAAAATAGCTCGCAGCAGATTCTGATCCAAGTACCTGAATGACTGTGCAAATCGAGTTTGCTAAATCAAAAAGCCGAGTCAGGTTCCTGGTTTTTGGAAATAAAACGGTTTCCATTTTGAGCAGGTACTGGTTATGGATTTATTTGGGCTGGCTGGGCAATGGACCCCTCCACCAACAACACAACCAAACCAGGATACCTGGAGATCCAGGGGTTTACTGGGAATCAATCCAGGAACCAGGTACCTGAGTTGCACACTTGTCATTGCTATACATGTGTAGGCTGGCTCTGACAATTCCCAGTTGAGCAACTACCCATGTAGTATAAAAACTTTTCTCCTTGAATCATCAATCATGGTCGTTTCAACTAAACATCTTTCTAGGACATCATTACTAAACATATATGCAAAAACCCATCAGGATACATGGCCTCCCTTAACAAACCCAGCAGTGGCGCCTTTAATGGGATCTCGACGCCGTGAACTAAGGGCCGCGCAAGCACGCACGTCCGCTTGCTCGGGAACAGTTTGGGCAGGTGCGCATTCAAAGCCGACCCGAGCGTCTGCTCGCCAGAGTCGGCGCCATTGGGGGAAACGGGCGCTTGCAGCACGGTGTTGGAGATGGGGAGGTAGATTTTGACTGGGATGTTGCGCGGCGGGTCTTGGAACTGGGTATCTATGAGTGAGGAAAAGCTAGCAAGATTGCCTAGAAGTGTTAAAATGATTCTGGGTCAAGTATGACGGCTGGTACTTACAAGTCGAGACGGCTTGCCAAAGGGCGGTGGTGTCGTCTTTTGACATGTTCATAATGGCCCTTGAGTTGCCATACCGCACATAACTAGCCTATTAAAGTGTTAGCATAACCTCATATTGTAAGGAGCAAACAAACGCCACTGACCTCTTTGATTTGGTTCATCCAGTAGTCCATGATGGTCGACTTGTCGGATATGCTCATAATGTGGTCTTTCGGGTAGTCGCGGTGCCGCAGAATCAGCGTCCAGGGCACAAACTCCTCAAGCTCTTCGTCGGTCCGCCGCGACGGGTCTCTGCCCGTGAGTAAATCGTATGAAAGTCCAATCGGCCAGTTCCTAAACGGTCAGTATTTGGACTTGACAACTCATCTCCTTGGTTGTACTCACCACTTTAAAGGCACGCCTTCAAACTCGAACCACCAGTCCAAAGCCTCTGCGTCGTCGGGGCGGCTCAATTGCGGCTTGAAGAACTGCAGCACCTTGTCCAGGAACAAGTGGATGTAGGTAATGCGCGGCACGTTGAGCTATAAAGTAGTTGCTGTTAGCCGTGGGAACAATAAACAATTGTCGTTATTAATACACACGTAGTACTCCAGGTCGGAAAATCCACGCACTTCGTCTTGGGCAGGCACTATCCGCACGGAAATGGTGCCTCCCCAGACCAGATCGCGAAGCTTGGAGGGCATGGTGGGCAGGGCATGTGTGGCTGTTCAGCTTTGTGCGTTGGGAGGTTTCATTGATTTTCTTGCTAAAGTCACGTTATTCAAGCATTTGAACGCCGAGTGTTTCTAGAACATGAAATCGCATGAACTGTGCTGTTGCCAATACTTGTTAGAAATCGGAAATGAGCCTTGTTTTAAGCGTTCGGTGTTTGTGGGGTTTGAATCCATGAAAGAAAAGGAGAAGGCTAAGAGCTGGCTGCAAGTTCGCGCTTGCAACTGGTTGAGTGTCAGGACCAAGGGCACGGCTGGATCTGAACCAGTTCGATCGTAGTGCACTGAACTAGTGCAACGATGAAACCACAGCGCGCTCCTTTCACAAGCAGAGCCAGGCAAAGGTCTCAATTGCAAGTAAAAACATAGACTGAAAACAAGGATTTTGTAGTTGAATAAATTGTGGAGCGACGTGGAGAGGGTGCGTGCGTATTTTGTCGCAAAAAGAACACCACTCAAGGCTGTTTTCACGAGCAAGTCTACGACGAACAGCGCATTTCGAAGACACGAATCATTCCTTATTACCTTGTGAATCTCTCCAAGTAGTACTCTCTGGAGAGTTCTGGGCCCATGTTTGGTTAAGGTCCCACAGTTTTTGTCAGACTATGGAAAAAAGACCGCGATGCAAGACAAAAAGTATTATTTTTGATCCATCCCTATTTTCTCTTTTCTTTAAAACGTCAACAACCAACTTGCTCCTGCCCATACCTCCAGACGCTTCGACTAGAAGGGCAGAGTTTCTACACCTGGCTTATACAGTAGCTTTTGCTTGACAAACGCCTTTCCCCGGCCCTTGCACGTTTGTTTTACGCTCTGGACTAGCAACCTCCTGGCAACCAACGCTTCTCTTCGCATTGCCGAAGTAAATGGAGAAGAATGTACAGCTCCATCAGCAGAGTCAACGCTCAAAATGCCAAGACAAAGGTAAGCTGCTGTTCTTTTTCATTGTGAAGTCCATTGCTAACTTTGCTGTCAGCTCGCCGACTCGTACACTGAAATTCTTCGGGAAATTACTACAACAGACCTGAAAACCATTGGCAACTACACAATCCAGAGACTACTGGGTGAAGGTACGACTATCTTGGTACAAATTCTACCTGCTGCAAACGCTAACTCGGTCTAGGAAGCTTTGGTAAGGTCTACCTCGCAGCTCACAAGTTTACGCGGACAAAAGTAAGTCAACAAACCTGCTTGCTTTCCTCCTCGAGTCGAGACTAACAAACCCTAGGTGGTCCTTAAAGCTGCTTCAAAGAACGACCCACAACTAGTGCGCGAGATTCACCATCACAGACTGTTCAAACACCCGCATATTGCCCGACTGTATGAGGTGGTTGTCACGGAATCAAAAGTCTGGCTCGTGCTCGAATACTGTCCTTGTAAGTCTTTTCCTCATGTTTAAAGGCTCGATTCTAACACGCCTTAGCAAATGACCTATACGCATACTTAATTGAAAAAGTCCGGATACCGATGGAGGAGACGAAAAAGTTGATAGCGCAACTAACCGGAGCGGTCGCTTACGCTCACAGCAAGAACTGCGCCCATCGAGATTTGAAACTAGAAAACATTTTACTTGACCGGCATTTCGATGTGAAGCTGGCGGATTTTGGGTTCACCAGGGAATACCCTGCAAACACTCTGTTAGAGACTGTTTGCGGAACGACATGTTACATGGCGCCAGAAATGTTGATGCGGAAAAAGTACTCGGGCGAAGCCGTCGACGTGTGGTCTTTAGGAGTGATTCTCTACACTCTCTTATTTGGAGAAATGCCGTTTGAAGAAGACACGGATCTAGACACGAAAAAGAAAATCTTGAACGAAGAGCCCAGATACCCCGATCCGGATATTATTGGTCCACCACTTTCGCTAGTACAGAGTATGCTGTCGAAGGATCCACGAACGCGCCCGTCGTTAGCAACTGTTTTGAACAACACTTGGCTCGACAAGTACGGAACACAGCAAAAGGAGATTTTAGCAGAAAAGGAACCGAAACCGTTTTCAACACGTCCTGAGAAAAGACTTCTTCGAGCATTCCGTGCAGCGCATTTCGACATTGATCGCTTGCGAGAAAGTGTGTTACTAGCAAAGTGCGATCAAACTGCTGGAATATGGGAATTGTCGCTTCGACGTGAATTGAAAAGAGAGTCCAAGCAATCCCATCGCAACAGCATTGGCCTGCCAAAATACTCGTTATCCCGAAAAAACTCATCTGCATCCAACAAAGACAAGACGCCCTTAATTATTAAATCCCTTGGCCGACGATCCGTCTCAGCATCTCGCACTGCATCAGTACAATTAGTTTCATCACCATCTCAGCCCATTTCCCCCAAACAGCATTCCTCAAACTGGGGCGACGTCACGGACTCTCCATCAACGAACAATGCAGTGCCTGTAGTAGAAGTGAGTCCTGCTCCCGAGCCACCGCAACTCGAACAACAGCAGCAACAACAGCCCCGAAACCCTCAGGTCCGCACAGTAAGCAAGTACAAGTCGGAAGGAGTCCTTGCATCGCGGCCGACGCAAGAATCGTCAAAAGTCGCTCCAGCAAAATCATTGAGCACAATCACTACCAACGAAAAGAAAAAGAACTTTAGCAGCTCTTTTAAAAATGCATTTCTCAAATTCGTGTCGCCATCACAACACAAGCGCAAAGTCAGGGCGAAAAAATCAGGCGCGAGCTCTTTATTTTCCGGAATCATGGACAACTTGAGCAAGCACAGCTCCAGCGACAAGGAAAAAGATCGAAACAATACATCTTCACCCAGGGCAAACACTTCAACAGCTAGCGCAGCGAGTTCGGCCAACGACAGCAAAAACGCACGAGTTATTGTACAAGAAACTAATGGAACTGCCCCTGACGCAAACGCTACTTTGCCCCATCATACACCAAACGGCAATGAAAATGTGAATTATAAATACACGCCGTCGCCTCGACAAAGCGACGACTTGGGTCAGCGGTCGTCAATGGACCATAACGAATTACTTAATACACCAACGTTCAAAACGCGGACACGACCCGTTAGCCAAATTAGCCAGTTCTCTTTAATGTCTGGTGTGTCTCAGTTTTCAGCCTACTCGCAACTCTCTTCTGCCGCTTCACAACTTTCACAAGATTTGAGTGCCTCTGAGATTTCCGTCAATGGAAGCCGAACAAGCACGCTTCGTCGTCCGCATCTGTCTCGGCGGTCTACATCGTCTTCCTTTTCCAGTTTGCAAAGCTCGCGGCGCAACAGACACCAAAAACGGCACTCCAAGGCTTCTAGCACTTCTAGCGCCTCAGCAACCAGTAGATCGCCTAGTCGACGTCGACGGTCTGGCGACAGTGAGCGCAGCCGAAGCGAGTCCACGTCTTCAAGGGCCAAAGCCAAACGCAGCTCGGACATCATCACCGGTGGGTCTTCGAGCATGGCAAACCGGTACAAATTTGGGACTCAATTCCCGCACATGTCCTCCTCAACGTCCGCTACTCGCACCGAAACCAAATGGTCTTCGAGCTCAAGCCGCCTGTTCAGCACACCCGAGTTTGGCGGTAGTTCCGGGGGCAGGTTCAACGAGACTGCCATTTTTGGCAGTAAAATGAAGTCACATCGGCGCCGTCTGGGTAGCAATGTGCGTTCGTTTAGCCCGAGGTCGTCTATATCGTCAGGCACGCACAAGGGCTTACATGGCACCAGTCTGTCACGGTCTCACAAGGAGAACCCAATTGCAGAGGCGGATGAGATTGAAGACGACATGGCTGAGCTGGATGGTAAGCTCGCCAGTGTCAAGCTCTCGCAGCAGCAAGAGCAGCAGCACGAGGAGGAAGAGCATCAACATCAGCCATCAACCACGAACGGATTTTTACACACCGACATCAGCGACATGTCCAATGGCCACATCCATGCAGGTCAAGAGGAAGAAGATGATGATGAGGAGGACGAAGAAGACGAAGAAGAAGAGGATGTCACGGCGAAGGTCGAGGCGTACCGACAAAGTATGACCTATGAAGAGGACGAAGACGATGGAGAGCCGACCGAAACTGTTCACCCGGTTGAACTTCACTACCAGTAGAGAACTGAGCTTCAATTTTAATTTATTAATACATTTGGGCTTAGTGTCCAGTTCTTTCTAGACACACTGAATCAATTCATATTAATTATAGTCATATTCCAAGTCGGTCAATTAATTCACTAATCAAAAACAGTCGGTTAGTCCATTCGCCAATTCAATCAGCCTAAAATACTTCCTCCCACAGACTTGTTGGGTTGGGGTTCGGTGTAACTGTTTGGTACGCGAACGCCATACAAACGACCGCCTCCGCCATAACCTTTCCTTTAGCTTGCTCCTTTTTTCCCTTGTAATCTTTTTTTTTTTCATCAAATTTTCTCATAGAAGCATGTCTGAAGAACGCGACCCTTTACTTGATGCACTCGAAGCAGACGCCGACGCCAGCGTTGCCCCACAACCTGCTGCGGCCATTGACCCCGAGCGACAAAAGGCACTAGACAGATTCAAGAAACGGTTAAAGGACCACCGAGAATGGGATGCAAAGCTGAGAGACTTGCGAGCAGGGCTCAAGGGTCTTGATAAGGATTTTGAAAAGACTGAAGACGTGAGTTGAAGTTAGGAAAGAGGTTTAATTTTGGCCGAGGGTTAACAGTTTGAAGGATATCAAAGCGCTGCAGAGTTTGGGCCAGATCATTGGCGAGGTTTTGAAACAGCTTGATGAAGAGCGATGTAAGTTTTGCTGCTGGTTCAATTGAGACGATCCTTGCTAACTAGGTAGTCATTATCAAAGCTTCAAACGGACCGCGATATATTGTGGGCTGCCGCACCAATATCGACAAGAGCAGTCTCAAGCAAGGCGCGCGCGTTGCCCTCGACATGACCACACTCACAATCATGCGGGTGCTGCCGCGCGAGGTCGACCCGCTAGTTTACAACATGACGACCTTTGAGCCCGGCAGCCTCACGTTTGGTGGTGTCGGCGGTTTGGGCGACCAGATCCGCGAGCTGCGCGAGGTCATTGAACTGCCACTCAAAAACCCTGAACTATTCCACCGTGTGGGAATCAACCCGCCCAAAGGTGTGCTGCTCTACGGACCCCCGGGTACGGGCAAGACGCTGCTGGCCAAGGCTGTGGCCGCGACCATTGGCGCCAATTTCATCTTCTCGCCGGCGTCAGCCATTGTCGACAAGTACATTGGCGAGTCGGCGCGGGTTATCCGCGAAATGTTTAGCTACGCCAAGGAACACGCCCCCTGCATCATTTTTATGGACGAGGTCGACGCAATTGGTGGCCGCCGGTTCAGTGAGGGCACCTCTGCCGACCGCGAGATCCAGCGCACGCTCATGGAGCTCCTCAACCAAATGGACGGCTTCGACTACCTCGGCCAGACCAAAGTCATCATGGCCACAAACCGGCCCGACACCCTCGACCCCGCCCTCCTCCGCGCCGGCCGCCTCGACCGCAAAATCGAAATCCCTTTACCCAACGAGCTCGGCCGCCTCGAGATTTTCAAAATCCACGCCGCCAATGTCCAAAAACAGGGCGAGATTGACTTTGAGGCCGTGGTCAAAATGAGTGACGGGTTCAATGGTGCTGATATCCGGAACGTGGTGACCGAGGCCGGGTTTTTTGCAATCAGGGAGGAGCGAGACTATATTGTGCAAAACGACATGATGAAGGCTGTGCGCAAGGTCGGCGAGGCCAAAAAGCTCGAGGGCAAACTCGAGTACGAAAAGCTGTAAATTGACATTTAGAAAAGGACTTTACGGGACCTGCCTTGTTATTTATTTATTTTATTTTTTTATTCATTTTTTTCATGAATCCTTTTAGATCACAACCTCGCAGTTGTACCTGCATTTGCACCTTTTCTTTTCCACCCACTCAACCCAACCTACAAAACACACCCATCTTCCATGGCCAGAGCTAACCACCCAGACTATAATAGATGCCCTCATCGCATAGCCAAGGCAGTTTTGCGTTGATTGTTGCGCTGAACGTGCTCGTGCTCACTGTTGCCGTGTACTCGAAATGCCACGCCGGGTGTTTCTTCCTCGGCGGGGTCGTTTACGCGTGGACCATTGGCACGCTCTACTACGGCAGCCCGCCCGACGAGAACGCTGGCAGTGTTGGAACATTAGGGAATCATGGTACTTGTGTGTCGGCTCACAGGTGCTGTCGTGGTGACCAGCAGCGGCAGCTGGCTTCGCGGCAGCACCAGCGACAGCTCCTCCGCCAGCAAACCCGCCACCTCCTAGACCAGACCGGCCCTGCTTCCGCAACTACAGTCTCTGGTCTGTGCAAGTCTAAATGCCCCATCACCAAAAATACCAAACGCAAGTCCTCCAACTCCATTCAACCGCCATCTCCACCCGCCGCCACAGATCCACTGCAACCCCCGACAACTTACTTTTCCCTGCGCGCTCTGTTGCACGACCACCCGCTCCGTCTACACAAGCTGCACCAGTACCTCCGTCTAATCTCACAGGAGGCCCATTTACAAACCGCTGCGGTTGTGACAAGACGCCGGCTCAAGTGCGCCAAGTTGGAGTGGGTCAAGCAGGTATGTGTGTGGCTTGGGGGATACTTGGAACGGAATGGGGTGGAGTCAGGTGTGACTGTGAAAGTGGAAAAGCGGCAAGGATAGAGTGTTTAAAGGTGCAAGAGGGATTGGAGTGGTGTGTTTGTGTTGGTTGTTTTTGTGTATCAATTGTTAGAGATAGAGAATAGT
>JAJMHN010000126.1:20859-58965 GCA_030566025.1 Geotrichum cucujoidarum
AAAAAAAAAAAAAAAAAAAAAAAAAAAAAAAAAAAAAAAAAAAAAAAAAAAAAAAAAAAAAAAAAAAAAAAAAAAAAAAAAAGAATCCTATCAAGTAAGCTTTGTTTCAGCTTTGCTTGTTTGGTTTATTGGTACTTGATGTAATCATTTGATTAGTTTTGTTCGTTTAATGTAGGCGTCACAAACATGCTTCCAACTTTTTTTTTTTTTTTCATAGCAGCAAGGGGCCAAGGGCTGAACCGCCGTTCATCTTTTTGAGCAAACCCTTTTCTTGTTGGAATTTGTCGGTAACTTGGAAAACGGAAGGAAGAGCCAAGTTCAAACTCACAACGAGCGGGTTTGCTTATTGCTTGAGCGGGTTTGTAACGATTCCCGAAGCCGGGTTGGCTCTAGACGCACCTGAAAGGGTGGGTAATACAATAGACGGATGGAATAGAGTATTGGATTTGGCTAAGGAAACTAGTGTTAAGTAAGTCTGAATATAGAAAGGTTAAGGAAGGAAGAATCAACTACAAGTTGAGAAGGAAATATAGAAAGCTATTGGGAGGAAGGGCGTAAGCACTTAGAGGGTTGTGGGAAGGGCCATGAATTTACTTGAGCTTGAGTTTTCTCTTTCAAGTAGTTTGGACTTTTGAACCTGATGTTTTTGAGCTGGTGCTGGTTCTACTTGTTGAATTACTTTACATATTGAGTCAATAGAACACCCCATATAGGAGTAATCAATTAATGATCAATTTGAATTGCATCGATTGAATCTTGAATTCATGCCAGGCACCAATGTGTGGTTATGCCAGGCACCAGATCATCAGCATTTCACAGTTGACCATCATCATATATCCAACTGAATAAATAGGCGACACCTGTTCTTTCACTCTGTGCCTGTTAATTTAAAATTCAAGCTTGGGATCATTTCCTCCAACTATTGATCATCCGACTGACCAACTGACACAAAGGTGACGTAGCCATCTTGTGGCCCTTGCGATGATGGACGGTGGTTGAAAATTATCTAGTCCAAGTTTTGGTCTCTTGCGCACTTCTTTTTCCTTTTCCATCGCCCATTTACGAGTTAGTTGAATTTCAGTTAATCAACTTACGTAGTTGACTAGTTAACTAACTAGGTAACTTAGTCAATTATTTCGGGGCAGTGTTTTTGTTTTTTTTTTTTTTGTACTGATCGTCAGGCCGGAGGTGCAAGGGGCAAACGTCGGCAAGCAGCGAGGCACCTGAGCCATCATGCATCAGGGGAAAAGTAGGAAGGAGACCTGATACTAATCTGATAACTAACTACTTGATGGCCATGGATGGCATGGTATGAACTTCATCAGCCATGAACAAGATGTTTAAGCCCTTTTGCAAGTTTCTAAGGCTTGTGGCTTGGTTAGGACTTGTGACTTGCACCATGGTTTTATTTCCATTCCCGGTATATTTCTCCATCGTTTTTGGTTAAAAAAAGTTGTTTGGGGTTTGCTACGTTAAATACGATGGACCTTAATCCAGTGTTTAAAATAAAAAAGAAACAGGCCCTGGTACCCACAAAAGTATCGAGATTGTTGGATTTTGAGGAAAAAGGTCTGTGCGGGAAACCTGTCAAAAAGAGCCCGGCATCTCCTCTTTGAGCCTGCCAATACAGGAATAAAGAGAAAACTCGCTTAGGTATAAGTATCAAGAAATATCCTGGAATAATTAATTATTTTTATTGCAAACATTTCACTTTTCTTTCCTGCAACTGTTTACTCCATTTACTCGCTCGTTCAACTTGTTTAACTCGCCTAGAAAACAACCTTCCACTCGTTCTGTTCAATCAACAGCCATGCACTTTTCCAACCTCGCACTCACCACCACCCTCCTCTTCACCACCTCCGTCCTTGCGCAGGGCTCCTTCCCGACCTCCGTCTACCAAACCCGCGTCGTTGGCGGCGTCTCCCAGGTCTTTTTGTCTGCCTACACCCAGAGCTTCCGGGCCATGTACGACGCTGTGGCAACCCCGCCCCCAGGGTCCATTGGGCTGGGATCGATTACGGGGCAGGTCGGTATACCCAAACCGCAGTCGACGGTGACTATTACCAGTATCGGAGGAGGAGGAAATGGAAACTAAACAAAATACTAAGAAGAGGGCATTTATGGGGTGGTCGTTGGAATGTTTGGAGTTCGAAGCGCTTGCTTACATGTATGAGAATGCGTTGATATGCTTGAAAACTGGTCTTGTTTGCCTTGTTTGGACTCCAAACAAACGAAAAAGCTCCTTTTTCCAAACGCGACCTTTTTTTTTTTTTCGCTTGCGCCACTCCGAGAGGCCTTGTTTGGTGATTCTCGATTCGCCTTCCCCTTGCTGGTCATGACTGGCTATGATCACGATGGGCCTGGTCATGGACCTGGTCATGGGCCTGGAGCAAACTGGTTCCGAGTTTACTGAAGAGGGGAAGCGATCCAATCCAGCTTGTTTTCGCGTTGGGGGCAAGATCAACAAACAACAAAACTGGAACTGGGGTAAATTAACCAGCTTTCATGAACCAAGTAACGACCATGGGTCTCTGTTTTTTTTTATTCATTTATGGATTTCTGTTTTATTCGGGTTCTTTTTTTTTATGGCGACATGTTCTTGTAATACTTATTTATTTCTGTCTTGTAATGCTTGATATTCCAACTAATTCTGTTTCTAATCAACACCACCGCTTGATTTCATATTCCAACACCAAGTCAATAGTAAACAGGGAAAACCGGCAACATTACGTGTCAAATCCCGGCTGAGCTTTCTCTCTTGCTGCTGTTGGTTTGTACTTGAGTGCCTCTTGCTCCAAGGTCCAAAGCGCACTTGGCTCAGTTCAGCCAACAAGGAGCCAAAACCAATTCAATTCAATTTCAATTCATCCGTAGTACGTAACTTGCAAGTTTTCAACAAACTAGTTGTGGCAATGACTATACCGCCGGCTTATTTCCTGGATAGTTGAATGAGCCAAAAAAAAAAAAAAAAAAAAAAAAAAAAAAAAAAAAAAAAAAAAAAAAAAAAAAAAAAAAGCCCAGTTTACGCGCCGCCGGTCTTGCTTCAAGTCCAAAGTCGTTGTAGGTTGGGTTTGGTTCTACGCCTGGAAAACGGTCACAAGTGTTGGTTGTTTGGGCGGGCGCCATGGAAACCAACGGCTTTGGATGGGGCCATACAGCTGGATTAACAATCACTGTTACGACAGCACGGCTGGACACGATATCTACTTCAAGACTACTTGTGTCGACGCTTCTACATTTGCCACTAAACTACGTCTCGTCCTGTAAGTTCCATTTTTAAAGAAACAATTTAATTTCATTTCATGTATTTTTTTATGATTTCGTCTTGCATCCCTATACAGAGAAAACAAATATAGAAAGGGGGTCGGTCGGTCGTAAAGATTTTTTCCTTTATATCGAGATAGAGAGAAGGGTTTTTTTCATAAATCAATTTCGGTTCATTGTTCATGATTTTATTTGCGTGTTGTGTAGATGAGAGGAATTGGTATGGCGAAAGGGTCAAGTTGAGAAGATTTGATTTAATCGCAGGTCGACTTAGGCGGAGGTGCCGGGGCCGGGGTTGGATCTTCTCTTACCGTTGGTCAAGGTGACGTTGACAAAACGCTTGGTGTATAGAAGTCTCTTCTTGGCACGGCCCTTGGGCTGCTTCTTCTTCTCCTCCTTGTCAACCTTGGGAGTCTGAGACTTGACCTTACCGGCACGAGCGAGAGATCCGTGAACTTTTCCCTACAGCAGCTGTTAGCAGGTGGCTCTTGATGGAACAGCGTGGTTGTGTTGAGAGTGGACTTACCATTGTGAATAATCTGTTTGGCGATGATGGATACAGGGAAAGAGAAAAAAAGAGGGAAAAAATTTGAGCGGGAAAAGGTTTCACTGCGGGAGCCTGGGCTGCTGAGTAATGCAAAACACTCTGATGAGTAATAATATATGTATTATGTAATCATAGTGCACTGTATTGTGTAATACATACTAGCATATATATCACGTGGTATAGCAGTCCACAGCTCCCAAATCGAGATAAAAGCCAGCCCTAAAGCCCTAACTGCAGAGCTATCAGCTGAGCCACAAGAACTCAGGTGCGGCTGAGCATGTCCAGCCAATGAACGTGCCTCCATGCCGTGCCCGCCAGGTCCAAGGCCATCAACCAACGCCAGCATTGCTCTCAAAGACGACGGAGACAAGACTCGCTGGAGAGCCTGCTGGAATTGAAGTCACGGTCGGTGAGGTCCCAGTACCAGTAGTTGGAATGATCTATCGATATATATGAATGTTTATGGGTACGCAGTTGTGGCTGGGGTGGAGACTTATCGATTGAGCCGTTCTCTGCACTAGCCACAGTGGCTGCGCCGTTTGTTGACTGCTGGTTTTCTAGCAAAACACGACGAGCTGAACACGAAACAGGTGGATTAAATTGTAATGAAAGGACTATGAAAAACGTAAAAATGCATGCTCTAATGATATGAAATGTCGAATGTCGAATGGTGAATTGTGAGTTGTGAATAGTGAAATGTTTTCTGGGCTAGACGTTGGTGACGAGAATGACGGCAAAGCTCGTCACAATGAGCTGCTCAAGTTAGATAAAACACTGAAAGAGAGGGTCCGTGATACTTACAGCCAAGGTTAAAAAGAAGGTGACGCTGATGGAGAACCTGCTCGCAGGGAACTTGCCGTGCTGGAGGTGGTGCTGCGACAAAAAGTACCGCCAGAGACCAAACGCCATGACCAGCACGCCCGTGGCAATGAACCACGCCCCGAGCACCGTGCTAAACTTTTCCAACCGTTTGTCCTTGCTCGACAGCAGGTCCAGGTACTCGTAGAACTGCGTGCTTCCCGGGTTGATGTAGGGCAAGTCCTTGTACTGCTCGCTCTGCGACGCAAACACGGCGCGCTCGTCGCCCGTCGTCGCGGCCACGAGCAGGTTCTGCATATTGATGCTGCTCTGTAGCCGGAAGAACTGCGTGACGGCGACGCCAATGCTGGCAAAGGCGAGGCTCGTGCGCAGCCAGGCGAGAAAGGTGCGCTCGTTGGCGAGGTGGTCGCGCGCAACGGCGCCCTTGTTTTCGAGCGGCAGCGACCCCAGCGTGCGGGTAACGCGCGTGACAAGCGGTTTCGTGTGCATTGCTGTGTTTAAGCTCAAGTTCTAACAAATTGTTCGCGTTCCTGAAGAGTTCAATGGCGAAGTTCAGGTTCTTCGAGTCGAATTCAAAGTCGACGAAGCCGATAAAGACCCAAACCTCGCTGACGTAAGCCCCGCTGTAGAGTTTTCTTTTTTTTTCGGGTGCTAAATTTATAGGCACGCACTAGCCTTCTATGAAATGTCATCATCACCCAGCTAAGTGACCACCATGTCGCACCCTGACGACGAGCCCGCCCTCATCGAAACAGACCTCTTCGAAGAGCCCGCAGACTTTTTCAAGCCGCCGCCTAAGCCCACCGTCCAGGTCTTTGAGCGCGACGGCGCCTACGTGCAGCCCGGCGAGCCCACAAGGCTCACGCTCAACCTGCTCGGCCACTCGCCCTTGTACGGCCATCTCTTGTGGAACGCGGGCAAGGCCACCACCAACTACGTTGACCGCCGGCGTGACGACCTTGTGCGCGGCAAGACCCTGCTCGAGCTCGGCGCCGGTGCTGGTTTGCCCTCGCTCGTGGCCGCCCTCGCCGCCAAACGTGTCGTCATCACCGACTACCCGGACCCGGACCTGCTGCAGAACATTGAGCGCAACGTCAAGGAGGCCGGCATCCCCGAGTCCGCAGCGAGCAAAATCGCCGTTGCGGGATACATTTGGGGCAACGAGGTCGAGTCACTCTTTGCGCACAACAATGGCGAGCATTTCGACCTGCTCATTCTCTCTGACCTTATTTTTAACTTTACCGAGCATACAAAGCTGCTGCAGTCGGCCTTGTGGGCCGTCAAGCCCGACACTGGCCGCGTGCTTGTCGTTTACACGCCGCACCGGCCCAAGTGGTACCATAAGGACCAGGAGTTCTTTGCACGCGCCCAAGAAGAGTTTGGGTTCACCATTGAGGACAGCTTTGAGCTCGACGGCGAGCCCATGTGGGTCGAGGACGAGTCCACCAAGAAACTGCGCGGCAAGGTCTTTGGATACCTCTTGGCCCCTCCACCAAACAAGTAGATACTTGTTGTACATAGACAATTATTAGAATATAGAGAAATAAAAATAGTAAAAATAATCAACATTAAAAAGTCCTAGTATACAAAAAAAAGCTATAAAGAAGAATATCAAAAACCCATTCCAAAAGACCCATATAAATACAATATAAAACCCGGAGTCAATGCCAAAACCGCTGGCAACGAACAAATAAATCGTAAAGAAAAAAAAAAAAAAAAGAAAACCCATCATCACAAAATAAATTTAGCAAAAAGGCACGTTAGAAGAAATTGCCCACTGTCAAGACAGCTCTTTAAAAGAACTTGGCCTTGATCAGCTTGAGCTTTTCCTCCTCACGGCTTCTCGCAAACATTCTCAGTGCAGCGCGAGCAGGGTTCTGTGTAGCCTCGGCGTTCTCGCCCAATGCCGACTGCTCAGCGAGCACAATGGACTCGTAGTTGCAGCCCACAAAGACGCTGCCGTCGTCCTGGCTGACCGCAGAGCAGAGGGTGGTGGGGGCACAGGGGAAGTAGACCCACTTGTTGAAGTTGCACATGGCGAACTGGCCGTTGTGGCAGGTGACGGCGCCCTCGGTGCAGGAGTCTTCGGAGAAGGCGGCGGCGACTGGGGCGGCAGAAGAAGCAGCGGCAGTAGAGGTAGCGGCAGCGGCAGAGCTAGAGGCAGCAGAAGCAGTGGTAGTGGCAGCAGAGGCGGCAGAGGCAGTGACGGTGACAGTGACGACGGAGGTAGTGCCAGCGGCAGAAACAGTCGACACCACAGTCGAAACGGCAGGAGCACTGGCAGAGGCAACAGCAGCAACAACAGCAGAAGAGGCAGGGCCAGTGGGGAGCTCGACGCTGTCACCACTGGCAAACAGGTTGTTTAAGCAAACAGCAAGCTGTCTACCACTGAGCCCGGCGCATTTGCCAGAAACGTTTTCGGGGCTGACCACAGAGCCGGAGCCAGAGTCGGCCGCGGCGGCGTTGAAAGCAGGGGTGGCGGTGGCAGAAGCGGTAGCAACAGAAGCAGCAGCAGCGCTAGACGTGGTGGAGACGACAGTAGCCTCGACACCGGACGTGGCGCTGGTGGCAGCAGCAGAGGAAGCACCGCCGAGAGACTCAGTCAAGTTGAGTCCAACGGTGGACAGGGTTTGGTTGCGGAGAGCGGGGATGGTAGTGGCAGTGATGGTCTGGAAGGAGGAGACAAAAGAAGAGGCAAACTGCTGGGCAAAGGAAAGGGAGGAAGCCTCGGCGGCAGCGGCGGCATCAGAAGTGGTAGGAGCAGTGGTCTGGGTCACAATGATATCGGACGTGGACGACTCTACAACGCCGTTGGCATCAGTAGTGACGGGGACGACAGTCTGACTGGTCACAGTAAAGTACAGCGTGCTTCTAATCGTGCTCGTGGGGGTCGTGACCTCAGCCTCCTCAGCCTCCTCAGACGCAGTAACAGTGTTTGAAGAAGTGACAGTGGCAGTAGCGTTGCGGGCAACAACAACCTCGGAGGTAGACAACTGCACAGCGCCGTCGACGTCGGTGGTGACGGGGACGACGGTGTTGCTGGTGACGGTGAAGTGGACGGTGCTGCGGATGGTGCTGGTCGGGGTGGTGACTGAAGCGTCGTTCTCAGCGGCGGCAACAACAGCGGTAGGGGAGGTCTGGGGTGCGAGCGCGGTGATGTTGGAGGCGACGCCTTGGATCAGGGAAGTGACGGCTGACAGAACAGCAGAGGGGTCAATGGAGGACTCGGCAGACGAAGCAGAAGTCACAGAAGACGAGGCGGCAGAAGACACAGCAGAAGAATCAACAGACGACACAGAAGAAGCAGCGGACGACTCAGCGGAAGAAGAAGCGGCAGCGGCTCTGTCGGGCCATAGGGAGGTAGACTGAGCAGAGCTCAAAGTTGCGGGCACAGAGGAAACGACAGAGGAAGCGGCGCTGCTAGGAGCAGAGACAGAAGCAGAAGCACTTGCGCTGGCGGACGACGAGCTACCAGAGCTAGCAGACGCAGACGCAGAGCTTGTATCGGTGTTGACTTGAGACGCGGCCTTTTGGATGCCACCGGGGACCTGGGCCTGGGCCTCGCCCCAGCCGGCAAAAGCGCCCGATGGAGAAGCCCAGTTGGGCTCGACGGCGGTGGTTGCTTCGGCGATAATGTCCCAGGCGTTGGCAGAGGACGCGACGGGAGCACCCCAGAAGTTGGCAGCAGCGGCAGTGGAAGAGGCAGGAGCCCAAGCAGCGACACTGGAGGAGGCAGGAGCCCAGAGGTTCTCAGCGGCACTAGAAGAGGCTGGGGCCCAGAGGTTCTCGGCAGCGGCGCTGGAGGAGGCGGGCTCTTCCCAGGCAGGAACGTCAGCGGCACTGGAGGAAGCAGCAGCGGCCCAGGCAGGAGCAGAAGAGGAAATAACAGGAGCGGCCCAGGCGGGGGCAGAGGAGGAAGCAACAGCAGCAGACGAAACAACAGCGGCCTTGGACGCTACAGCAGAAGAAGCAGAGCCAGAACCGGAACCAGAACCGGAACCGGAGGAGGAAGAAGAAGAAGAACCGCCCAAGATGGTCTTCATCCAGTGAGCGTAGGAAGAGCCCTCGACAACGTTGGTAAAAGCTTGCGAAGCGTCCCAAAGCATGATACCACCAAACGCAGGGTCGCTCTTGATTTGGGAGACAGTCGACTGCAGCGTGGAGGGGCTCACGTAGCCGCTACCAGCAGCAGAGGTCGAGGCAGGCAAACCAAGGTAGATCTTGACATCCGGGTTGGGCGAGGAGGCGGCCCACTCAGTCCAAGTGTCCCAGTTGAAAGATCCCGCAAGACCGCAGTCGTTGTTGTAGAACTGGACAAAGACGAAATCGAGGTAGGCGTTGGAGAGGACATTGCCGAGCGAGGCATCGGGGTAGACGCACTGGGGCGCGGCAGAAATGAAGTACTTGCCGGCGGTGAAGTGGGTGCGCAGGCCCTTGACGAGCGCCGCGTAGCCGGTCTGGTCCTGGTTTTCAATGTCCAAGTCAAACCCGTCCACGACAGCGGTACCAAAGGGGCGCGAAGAGCCAGAACCGCCGCCAAAGGTGTTCCAAAGGGTATCGGCGTATTCGGTGGCCTGGGAGTCGGAGGTGAAGCCGTAGTTGCCAACGGCGCCGCCAAGCGAGAGCAGGACCTTCTTGCCGAGGGACTGGCAGGTGGCAATGTCGTCGCCAATGGCGGTGCAGGATGTGCCCGTGCAGCCGGCGACGCTGAGCTCGGTCTGGGGGAAGCTGGACAAGAAGGAGATGACGTACATGTCGGCGTCGGTGGACTGGCAGTAGGAGGCGAGCGACTCCTGGGAGCCGGCGGAGGCCTGGCCCCAGTAGAGCACGACGTTGTTGTTGCCGGAGGCGGAGAAGGCGGAGGCAAGCGAAGCGGTCGCTGCGAGGCTGGTAAGAGCAGTAGTAGTTAAGCGCATGGTCGGATAATTTCACGAATGTAATATATAGTTAAAGAAAGTGTAGGTTTATGGGGGTATCCTGATTGTACTAAGACGATAGTGTGACTTGAAGTTGGTTTAAATGAATGTGAGGTAACTTTGGACTGAAGGAGTGAAGTCCGCAAGTAAAAAAGAGTGTGTATTTTCGACCAGCGAGAAGATGGAGGTGGTAAAAGGAGTGTGGTGATGACAGTTGATGGAGGAAGAAGAGACGAAAAGAAGAGACGAAACGGTATCTTTATATAACAGGCTCGTTTTCAAAAAAGAAAATCAAGCCGGGAAAGACAAAGGCCATCGCTGGCAGTTGTCTGTGGCCCATGCCCAACTGCATCGCGGGCGCTGCCTCGAAGCGCACTGCAAATAATTCTGTCAAAAAGTTCCCGAAGAGATGTGTGAATTGGTATTTTTTTTGACGTTTTGGCATGGGAAAAGTTCGGTTCCGGTTTAAGGTTGGAAATTGCTTTTTTTCCGGGAATTGCTTTTTTTTTCCAGCCCTGCACTGCGCTGCGCTTTGACATGTGGGCAGCGAGGAAACGTTTGGAACAAGCAAAATAATAACCAGAGAACAAGAAACACAAGTTCTCGCAAGCCCGCTCTTTGTGCCGGTCTGGCTACGACGGCAGCACGGGTCGGGCCCTTCTGGGGGCGTGCGCACTGGATATCAACTGAAGATCGCAACCTGGCGCTCGCCGTGCTTCACACTTTCTCTGTGCATCGGCAAGACGGTCTCGTTCCACCATCGCGCTCGGACTCAAGACCAGCAGCTTGCACCAACCCAAGCACACCTTGGAGAGAAATAGTTATTCAATTCATTGTCGAGATATTATTTTTCTTCTAGTTTCTGTTTTTTTTTTCTTTTTTCTTTTTCGAGTTTGGGCCAAGCAGCAGTTTGCTCTGATGTGCATTGTATTCGGGCAGTGTAAATGGGGTGGTTGGTTCTTCCCCGGCCCAATCCAGGAACCACCACCTAGAAGCAAAGCCGTGAGGTAATCGCTACAGTCGGACTTACATAGCTGGTTTGCTCTACGCACGCCCTTATTCTGCTGTTGCTGCTGCTGCGGTTCTTTGGTCAAATGTTTCCAAGAAAAGAAACAAACGTTTGGCTCCGGCTCCACTGGGTTCGTTTTTTTTAATTAAATGCGCAACGTACAAGCAGTATCGAGTTAGGAAAAGTCATCCGCAATGACATAGCTCGTTCATGGACCGAGCAGTGATTATTTCCATTGTTGAAAATTCGTCAATAGGTCTGGTCAAGGCTTCCATCGATGGGTCTGTGCATGGCGGTCCCACTAGAAAATGTCAAAACGTTCTTTCATCATGATCCAAGCTCTCTGCTTGCGACATTTCAAAATACAATAAGAATACATTCAGTCTTTTTCTCAATACACCTTCCTAGTTTTATTCCAGTTCTCATACTGAAAATCGGATTTTCTTGGTCCCAGCTCTTTTAGTATGTTCCAAGAGTGTCTACTCCCATCTGGGCCAGTCCAGCACCACGATCTAGTTATTGAATGTATATCCCAGTAAGAGCCCAAAAGTTGCCGCATTGACTGTTCAACAAGAACCCAAGACACCAAGAGAAGACCAAGGCCAGACCACAGACGGCCAAGGACAAGAAGAGCAACCAGTTTGTTCGCTGAGGGATGATTGATTGCGACAAGGAGGCCAATCCCATCGTCGCTTGGACCAAGCGAAACGTGCCAACAAAGAGCGTTGCACGGGCACAAGCAACAGAATGAGGAATCATTAATACGCGGTTTTACTAAATGGTATGAGGTTTGTTATACCCTCTCTTGTCTGTGCTCTATTGAACTGTGCCGTGTCGTTGCGTTGCGCCGGTCGGACCAACATCCTTTTGAGGCCCGGTTGCCAATTCGAGTCCTTGGTTTCTAATTCTGGTCTTGGGGGCTTGGGCTGGGAATAACAGGTTTATTCTCTTGTTTCTGCGCGCGACTCAATTCGAATGGGTGTTGTTATAATTGATGATGTGCGAAGGGAACGACGGTTCCCACGGGCGGGAATCGAAACGGGCAAGATTGGTCCCTGCCACCCCAATTTTTTTTTTTCAACCACAAAAACAAAATATGGCATAACTACGTAGCTTCATACAATAACTGCGTAATAGCTAGCTGTGGTATAGAAATTGGGTGAATGGTTACGGTGCTGAGTTGGGAATATATTCCGCTGGAGTTGGAGCCAGAAGTCTAGTATGATATCGTATTACTCTCTTCTTGTTTCATGCACCAGGCTTAATTCAACGGTCTTTTCAATTGGAATATTATATTCTTTAATTCACTTGACTGATTCAAGTCAAGGGCCGGGTCCGAGCACAGTGGAAACGCTGCTGTTGCAAATGCCCGATTGCAAGAAGTTGAGTTGAAATAATTATTTTTATTTTCTGCTTTGTTGGAACAGAAAGGCGGCGACAGTAGTTACCAGAAGTTCCCAAGCTAACTAACTAGCAAGCAGAACAAGTTCCCTCTCGGGTCTGTGCGCGATTGGGACCGGCACGTTCTTGCAACGCTGAATCGGCCGAGCGAGCAACGCTTGTCATCGTCGTCATCATGGTTGCACTTGCAGTCGCAATGCCGTCTTGGTCATTGGGCATGGTCGTAGCGTTCCTTCTCGGAAGGTCAGTCCATCAATCTTCGATGGTGCTCGGCAAGACTGTTTGTCATTCCCAATAACTGGTAAAGCGATAACTGAAGCGGATGTTCGAGGTCCTTGTCTGGTTCGTAGCGAGCACCGACTCGTGTCCGGGTTTCGTAACGAGTCCTTGGTCTGAGTCCTCGAAGCGAGAACCAAAACCAGTTGGAATCCAGTTCATGCTGATTTACAGTACGCGAGGGACGTCTTTCTCTTGGCCCTGTTGGACATGTGCTTCTAGTCTCGTTGGTCCGGTTTGCTGGTAGATCGGATCTTGTTTCTCTCTGTTATTTTCATCATCATCTTTGTGGGCTCGTGCTACCATGTGTCACAGTCACACGATCGGAATAAAATGCTACGGTAATTCTTTTCCCTGATGTCACTTGTTGGTCCCCTTCTTCTTCTTCTTCCACGCCTCGAGATCGTCGCCAACACCATCTGAACATCTCAGTACCTTTTCAAAGCCCTGTAGTAGTAAACTAAGACTCAGAGATTGTCAGTTTGAAAAAAAGTTACCAAGATCTTCGTGTCTTGCATGCACCGACGCAGGTGTTTGGACCACCCAAAAAGTGCGGGTTAGGGGTTTTCAAATTTTTTCCAAGGGCAAGGGCAAAAAAAGCGGGAACTTGCATGGCGCGGTCCCACTCTCAATATGCGAGGAGCTCAACGGCCAACTAAACTGTTGAAGCTTCGCTGTAAAGAATCAAGGCTTCTTGAAGCGCTTTGACTTGGTGGAATGTTCAGTGTTGAGGTCTACGTGATTGTAACATTGTATTTTGTAAGCTGAGAGGAAAAAAAGTTTTTTGAAATCGGTTGTCCAGTTTCTGTCCTGTTGTTCATGCACTGGTTATTTATGCTTCATAAGAGACATACTCTTGAATTTCAAACGTTAGTCAATTTACATAATCATTTGTCATTATTGAATAATCACATTACCTCAGCAAATGTTGGGGAAAAGAACAGGAGCTTTGGTGCGGTTACAGTCAGCCGGGCAAGTCCGCCCATCAAATTAGCGCCCAATGACGAGCCCGCGCGCGCACACACACACACACAATGGGCAACGAGTTTTAACAGCAAAGCGCGTAAACAAATGGGATTGATAAGACTACGGATGGACCTGCTTGGAATGTTCATGGGTCATGTCTTTTTTTAAAAAACTAAGGGGTCATTGATGTTATGTAGTTACCGGATATGTAGGCTTTATTTGGCCTTCTTTTCCTCCTCGTCGGCGGCAGCAGCGGCGTCCTCCTTGGCCTGCTTGAGCATGGCCTGTCGCTTGGACTTGACCTGGATGTTGTTGTAGGTGACGAGGAAGAACGCAAAGAAGGAGAAGAAGGGCACCCAAGCGACCTCGGGGACAAACGCCTGGGCAAACGCAAGGACCAAGGGCGAGGTGATCCAGCTCGACTTTTGCACCACAAGGAACGCGGCCTTCCACGAGGCGTAGACCTGCTTGAACGTGCGCGCGCCGGCGACAATGCTCATGAACGCAAGAAACACAGAGTTCTGGATCGGGGTCACAACGAGGTTGGACGCAATGATTTGCAGAATCTTCCAAACGGGGCCAGTCTTGCCGGCAAAGGCCTTTTGCAAGTTAAGGACGAGGTAGTGCGACAGCGGGGCCGAGATGAAGAAGCCGTAGAGGGCCATGAGCGGGATGCGCGAGGAGACGTACGAGCCGGTCTTGGGGTCCTTCTCGCCAGCCACAATCGACGCCACGAGCTCGGATATACTGTTGAGCGTGGCCGAAGTGATGGACTTGGTTCTAATTCGAGTTAGCAGGGAGTCAATTGGTAAGTTGTCTGGTTTGTACTCACCTAATGGGGTTGGCGGAGAGCTCAGCCAGGTAGCTGTGCAAAGCAGTGTTGAGAGGTTTCGAGACGGACATTGTTACTTGTAGGCGATTAGAAGGGCTGAAAAAAACCTATGCGCACAAAGGGACTATATATACTTTTTTTGTAGACGAGGTGGGGATGGCGTTTTGAGACGGGCCGAGGAGAAAGACTTTTTGGACGAGAAGAGAAAAAAGAAAGAGGAAAGGGAAAAAGGAGGGGAAGAAAGGTTCAAAGTTTGGGCCTGGAAAATGGGATTACGCGAGTTTACTAGGCAGGCCAGTGCGTTACTCCAGGTTTGCATACAGGGTAAGGGCTAAATTATGGGACAGGTTCGGTTCTTGACAGGAACCACTGAACCAGCGCTCTTGATGAGACCATGAATCCGTGAGTTGATGTCGGGTTAAAGGTTTGATTAGACCGCTGGCTACCTGTCAGCTTGGATATATTAATAAATACAGCATTACTCCTTCTATGATTGTCGTCGTGTCGTCTTGATGTCGACCCGTGGGCTTTAGACCAGGTTCTTGCGCGCTAGAAAGAGTGTTAGTGAAAAGCCAGACAGGAAAAGCACAATGTGTTAACTTACAGCCAGTGAAGAAGAGCTGGACAATGACAACGTGCAAACCGGCCATGCCGACCATGAGCATGAGCTCAAACAGGGAGAACCAAAAGATTCGCGACTCGGTGGACTTGACCGTGCTCTCGTTTCTGTTGTTTCTCGTCTTGTAGTACTGCAAAGTCCGGAGCAGGTTGGACGTCCTCGACTCAATGGATGTGATGAAGGACTCGACCTTGTTGGTGTCCTTTTCGCCCGAGTTGACGGGCAGCTCGGCGCGCAGGTTGCTCGAGTCCACAATGATTTCAAACTCAACGCTCTTTTCCGCAAACGTGCTCATGTCGTTTGAAAAGCAAAACTCGTACTCTCCGGCATGCGTCGCGCCAAACGAGAACTCGCCTTGCTTCTCCTTGGGTTCGTTGTAAAGAACGCGCCCGTCGGGCGACTTGATGGACACGTCAATGTCAAACGCGCCGCCGGCCTGCACGGCAAAGTAGAAGCCGACCTTGGAGTCCACTTGGTCCACCTCGGCAAACAGGCACTGGCGCTCGTTGGCGGCAACCTTGAGCGTCAAGGGAACGGCTTGCACCAGCGCCAGCATGGCAAAGAGCGCAACCACTAAACGTTGAATCATTGTAATTTGTCGTTAAGGTTGTCGAAATTCGAACTTGATGTTTATTCCAGTGCTGCTGATGCTGAAACAAATAAGGGCGCTTGGACAAGAAGGAAAGAAAAAAAAAAAAAAAAAGAGTTGAGATCAATCCGGATTGTGCCTCGAAGTGTTTTTTTTTTTTTTTTTTTGTTCGTTTCCTTTTCTTTTCAGAATAGAACACGTATTTACTTTCAATGCAGTACAATGGTCACGTGAGATATCAAACTGTGACCACTGACCAGTATGTGATCACGTGTACAAACAGTACCAAGTCACGTGTAAGTACTTTTCCCTGAATCATCAAGCTTCAACAGCACTCGAAAGAAAGCGTTCAAGCACAAGTCTACGCATGTAATAGTTATATGAAAACATCAACGGGTCTCAAATTATGCTAGTCTAGAATCATGAGGGAGATCAGAGAGTTAGTTGTCTGTCTTCCTCAGTGTATCAAGGGTCCTAGGTCGTGCGCGCATAGATCCAGGTGCGTTTCTAGCCAAACGTCCGAACGTTCCGCAACAACCTCCTGCGAGCGCTTTGTGCTCGGCTTGCTGGGCCCAAATCCGCGCGCCGGCCTGATATCCCATTCCTAGTCCCAGTCCTAACGACAAGAAGAACCAGTAAATCAGCCTTTTTTTTATTCTTTTTTTTTATTTCTTCTTAGACGACGCGCTGGTGTTGCCGCTGTTGCTGGCACTGCCAGGGTTTTTGCTGCTCTTGGTGAGGTCATTCAGTACGCGCGCCGAGTTGGCCGCGCTGGACCCTGTCGACGACGACGACGACGGCTTGGGGGTCGTCCAGCCACCGGACGTGGGTTTGTACAGGGTTGCTATATAGCGTTAGTAAATATAACAGATAAGAAAGGGCGGTGAGGGGTTTAGGTGGTAGGATGGGGCTGCGTACCTTTGGAGGACTGGGACTGGGCCTGGGCAAGACTGGAGTCGAAAGCGGTGTTGAGGTAGTCCTGGACGGCTGCAGCGTTGAAGCCGTTGACGGGGGTGTGCTGGGTGGTGCTCATGGTAAAAAAGCTGAGATATCTTGGTGCTGAAGGAGGAGGACACAAAGATGTAATGGATGAGGCAGTTGGTGGTCAAAAGAAAAGATTGGTGAAGTTTTGTGGGTGGCAGTGTTGAGGAAAGTTTGGGAGGGAAGGGGAGGTTGGAAAGTTAAACGGCTGCAAGCCTTGGCCAACGATCTGAGGCATCAACAATAACTCGAGGCCAGAGGTACACAACTAAGGCAAAAAACAGTTTAGTATAGTATACAAGAGAGTTTAGATTCAATAGCAATGGCACTTGGTGCAACTCCAGCTTTTTGACCCAGTTGACCCATCCGTCAAGCACGAACAATCTAAAAAGCCAAGCCTGTATTTCAGCCAACTACCAAAACCCTTGGTTTACGGCTCAAGCCAATTTGTCAATGTGTGTTCAAATGGACCATAATATCTTGGTAACTTAATTCAACACATCCACCCCGTCAACCCAGGGTTCGATCCATGACAAGTCCAATTGCCCGTTATTCTTTTCGTGTTTACCTGATTTATTTTGTTGCGAACCACAACTTGTTTCCTTTTGCAACAAAACAAACTTGGGAACTTGACTTAACTTTGCTTTGGGCCAAACAAGCGGTAAACTTTAGAAAATCGATAACAGACCTTGAATCAACTTCACACATTTCCCAAAACCACTCCAGCCGCCCATAAAGTCTTTAAATCCTCTCACAAACTTCCTTTATTATTACTCCTTCTAACACCAATTTTCCCAATTTTCCCCAATAAATGCCCAGTTTTGTCACTTGACTATCTGGTGGACCATATTTCAAATTTTCAAAAAAAGTTGTTCCTTGTGGCCCAATGGCAAGGCGTTCGCCTACGATTTTCCTAATGAAACGTTAGCTTTGGTCACAGCGAAAGATTCCAGGTTCGACCCCTGGCAAGGAAGCTTTATTTTTTTCAAACCCCCGACCATCAACTATAAACCAAGGTACCTACCAAGCCATCAATCCAATTAATCCAGTGGAGAATTGATTGACTAGTCAATGAGTACTTTTTTTTTTTTTTTTGCCTCCGTTTGTGGTAGTGTATTAGTTTATTAGGTAGTGTTTTGTATGACCAAAAAATATATATATATATATAAAAAAACGACTACTTGAAAGCAGTCTCTTGAAAATTGTACATGCACGTTGTTGTTAAACCCTTTTTTTTTTCTTCTAAATCCACCTCCGAGTATCAATCTTACATGATAATCTGGGGCTTCATGACGTTCTGGCCGACGCTCTTGTGGGGGAGGACCTTGCCGCCGTTGACGTAGACCTCGTCCTTGATTTCAACGTCGTCGCCAAGGACACTGACGTTCTCGACGCGGGCCCAGCGGCCGACGGTCGAGTGCCAGCCAATGATGGAGTTGGTGACGTAGGCGTGGGTCTTGATGGTGGAGTCCGAGAGGAGGACGCAGTCGCGGAGGCGGGCGCCGGAGCCAATGGTGACGCCGGAGCCGACAACGACGTTGGGGCCGAGCTTGGCGTCGGGGTGGATGGTGGCGGTGCGGTCGACGAGGACGTTGCCGCCGTGCACGTAGGACTCGGAGGGGTCAACCAGCAACTCGGGGTTGCGCTTGGAAAGGGCGGTCAGGTAAAGACCGGTGCCGGAAAGGAAGTCCTTGGGCTGACCCACGTCCATCCAGTAGCCCTCGAGGTCAAAGGAGTGCAGCTGGCCCTTTTCGCAGAGCTGGGGGAAAGTCTCCTTCTCGATGGAGGTGGGGCGCAGCTCAATGAGGTCAATGACGCTGGGGTTGAGAATGTAGATACCGGCGTTGATGCGGTTACCAACAAACTCAATGGGCTTTTCAACGAAACGGTCAATCTGCGAGGTCTGGCCGGGGGTGTGGACAATGACACCGTACTTGCTGGGCTCGTCGACCTTGGTAGCGACAATGGTTCCCTCGCCGCCGTGGGCCTTGTGGAAGTCGGCGAGCTCCTTGAAGGGGTAGTCGCAGATAATGTCCGAGTTGAGGACAAAGAAGGGCGAGTCGTCCTTCTTGAGAATGTGCTCAGCGAGCTTGAGGGGGCCAGCGGTTCCCAGGGGGTCGGTCTCGACAGAAAACGAAATGGTGACGCCGTACTCCTCCTGGTACTTTTTGAGGGTCGAGACCATGATCTCGGGGCGGTAGTTGACGGCAAGAACAATGTCCTTGACACCGGCGGCAGCAAGGGCCTCAATCTGGTGGAGAATCATGGGTCTGTTGCCAAACTCGACGAGGGGCTTGGGGACGGTGAGAGTAAGGGGTCTGAGACGGGTACCGAAACCGCCGACAAGAATAAGGCCTTTCATTGTAGAGTAGGAGGGGGAGTTGGATGGATGTAGGGTAGTGGATGGAGAAGACTGAGGAATTGTCGTCAAAGAGGGAAGAGAGAGGAAGAAGAAGAAGGTGTTGTGATTTAAACAGAGTGTACTCTTTTTTTTTTTTTTTTTTTTTCTTTTCTTTCTTTGGGCGCTTGATTCTTTTGGGCCGTGTTTTGTTCAGGCGGCCCCTTGATGCTGGGTGTTGTATAGTGATAGATTTGGGTGTTGTTTTGTATGACTAGTGATATTAAGTTTACTATATTGTGATAATTGTTTTTAGTATTATGTTGACTTTTTGTTGTGTGTATTGTTATATAAACGTGCGGCATTGAGAAAAGAGCGCAGCGTTCATGCAGCGCGTGGGCCCAAACAGGCAACGGCGCAGAACAGAAAAGGAACTCACGTGACTGAGTTAAAAACACGGTGTTCAATAAAGACCCACGTGACTCAGATCAGATCAAAATTAATCCAGATGAGATTCTAAGTACTGGGCTGATCAGTCAATCAAACGTTCTTGGGGAGCATAAGTGAATGGCTGTTTGTTCAACTTTGTTGTCTGGTGTTATTCATTACAACTAGTTACTAGGTACTAGAGTTAAGTATAAACAGCCTGAGACAGTTACTGCTTGGTTATTACTAGTGCAACTTCAATTCCATCATGGTCAGTCGTTGTTATTTATTCTGGTGATTGAGAGCTGAATCAACTTGAATCCTCGCAATGCTTTTGTAATTCGCTGACAAATGATTACTAAATAGCCACTCATTATTTTTAAGTTTATTTGAGTCACGTGCCTTTGTGCTGTTTATCTAATCTAGTAGTAATCATGTGTAAGCAATACCAATATTAGTCATTATATATATATTTAGTCATCATATATGTATTACCTAATCATTACTCTTGCCCTCTTTGAAATGTAACCGAATGGAATAAAATTGCCTTCCTTGGGCAATGGCCACAGTCGATGGCTCTAGTCCACGTGATGATCAATGTTCTTGGCGCTTAAATTTATTCAAATTTATTCAAATTTTAATTGTTCAACCCGCCAAGAAAGTTTTGTGCATTTTGTGCATTTGGCGCTGGTTCTTGCTCCGCAAACAAGAATGTCATTGATCACATGACACTCTGCCCCAAGTAGGCCCCAAGTAGGCCCCAAGTAGGGCCTCTTGCCCAATGCGGCAATAATATTCCGCCATTTTCCCATTTTCTTGTGTACACCGTTGGGGCCAAGGCGCGTTCCCCAGATTTTGGTGATTTCCCTTGATTTTGGCTGGAATCCCTGGAAATGTATGAAAATGAAATAAAAATGAAATAAAAATGAAATAAAAATGAAATAAAAATGAAATAAAAATGAAATAAAAATGAAATAAAAATGAAATTCCCACGCGACCACAAAGTAAACAAGATTCGACATGACGGATGGATCCGTCTGGAATTGTGTCCACAACACCCGCCATGACACCTTTCTCAACCAAACAAATTCCAATATAAATACACAGTAAACCCCTCCAAGATTCCTCAATTTTATTCAAACTCCCCCAATTATAGCATTGTATAGCATAGAATACCAGCATAGCATCATGACTCCTTTACAAGACCCGCCATACCTCTCCCTCAGCGGCACGCTACAGCCCAGTGGCAACTCCCTCTTTGCCAAACTGCCACAGGAGCTGCTCTCAAACATTCTCCAAGACGTGGTCGTCTCTGAGTGCGACGGATCTCCCTCGGCCTACTACACCACCATGCACACTTTTTCAAAGCTACTCACGACATGCAAAGCCTTTTACGATGTCGGCACGCCCATTTTATACTCGCACGCGGCGTTTGTCGACCCAAACAGCTTTGCCCGCTTTTTGCATTCCATCTCGATAACAGGATATGGCACTCTAGTCAGAGTGCTTGACTTTAGCGGGTTCACGGCCATTGGCAGCAACAAGTCGGCATTTACAAGCGATGCCCTTGCGTCTGCACTCGAGCTCTGCCCAAACTTGACTGAGTTTCTGGGCACTGAAAACATTGAAAAGCAGCTCAACGATCAAGTTCTTTCAACGCTTTTTACTCTGCCATACATTACAGCTGTCGACTTTTGTGGAGCCACAGACCCTGCTTTTGCCGACGCTCTCGCAAAAGTGGCAGATAGTTCAAACACTCTCTCGTCAGTTGAACGACTTTCTCTCCACGGTTGCTCGTCTTTACCTGCAAGCACGATTGACTTGCTGCTGCAAAAATTGCCTTACCTGACTCGTCTCGACTTGACAGACACCCTCGTCACAACAAGCGCTCTGGCAAACCTGCCTACCTCTGCCAGACTCACCCACTTGTCGTTGTCCAAGTGCTGCCAACTCGACTCGGCTGCCACCCGCACCCTCTTCCAGTCGCACCCTGCGTTCCAATCGCTCATTTGGCTCAACCTCATGTTTGACACTAGATCCCCCAACCACCTCTCGCCCATTTCCTCTACCGACGCCATTGCCATTGTCGCCAGCCTCCCACCGCTCAAGTACCTCAACCTCTTTGGCCTCCCCGTCTCTAGCATGCCCCTTCAAGACGTGTCCAACCTGGAATCCTTGTCCCTTGGCCACGCCAACATTCCCGTCCCCGAACTCAAAAAGTTCTTGCCAAAATTCCCGCGCCTCGAGTACATTGACCTTACGGGCAACCCCCACATCAACATTTGGACCGTCCAGGACCAAACTTTACTCAACTGCAACCCTGCCATTCGCATGTTTGAGTTCTCGCGCGACCTGCTCTGCAAAATGGACGGCATTTCAATCCCGGGTTTCAAAGCCGCCAAGGGCCAGGGCCGCCGCGGGTGGTTGATTCGGGGCGAGACGGTCCCTTGCACAACGTCGCTGTCGTACACGACGCACGCAGGGCCCTCGGTCGTCTCGGGCCCCGCGCTGTCGCCCACCGTGTCGTCGCCCGACCACAAGCGATTCACGTTTTCTGCATTTGCCAAATCGGCTTGTGCCGCCGGCCCCTCCGCGGCACACCCGGCGGCAACTTCCACCGCCGCCACTGCCGGATCCAAGCAGTCCATGGCGGGCCGGTCTCCGCGGGCCCATTTCCAGCGCACCAACAGCAACAGCGGCACCAACACCCAAGAGGTCTCGCGGTCGCCGTCACCAGCCACCCGCCCCGTGACCGTCACGGGCATGGACATGGGCACGCCCGCGTGGCGCCACGCCTCGCGCAAGACCAACATGTGCTTTGTGGGCATTGGCGGCAGCCACGCCATCGACTCGTGCAAGGAGCGCGGCATCTACCTCTACTACGGCTACCGCAAGTAAAAAGGCGCTTAAAAAACCTCCCAACGCCGTTGCTATTCGCCTCGCATTATTTATTACCCGCACTTTTTTGAACGACGCCGTTTGCACTGGAAATTGCATAATCAGCCATCAAGGCCGTTCATAATTCATTCTTACGTACATGACGCTTCTGTACTGGTAAATTTATTTATTCTCATTTATTTATAATTCACAAAAGATTTTTCTTCTGAACTCGTTTTGACCTCCAACTCTCACCACTTGTTATCATGTCCGGCCCTTCGTACTGGACGCTGCCAAGGCGCGGCCAGATCCTGCTGCTCGTGCTGTGCCGGCTCACCGAGCCGCTCGCCGTCACGTCCATCGCGCCGTACCTCTACTACATGATCCGCGACTTTGGCTACACCGACCCCTCGACCATCTCGACCCTCGTCACCCTCGTCGTTTCCGCTTTCTCCCTCGGTGGTGCCCTGACAGGGCTGTTCTGGGGCAGGGTCAGCGATACACTGGGCCGGAAACCGGCGTTGCTGCTGGGGATTGTGGGGACGACGGCGTGTGCGCTGCTGTTTGGGACCGCGCGCAGCTTCAAGGTGGCATTGGTGGCTCGCTTGCTCGCGGGCATGCTGAGCGGCAATGGACCAGTCATGAAAACGGTCATTGCCGAGATTATCGGCCCCCGCAAGGAGTTCCAGTCCCGCGCGTTTGCCATCCTGCCCATGACGTTCAATATCGGCAGCATCATTGGCCCCGTCCTCGGCGGCCTCCTTGCTGACCCGGCGCGCCACTACCCATCCCATTTCGGCGACAGTGCGTTTTTCACAAAGTACAGGTACATTCTGCCCAACCTCGTGTTGCTGCCGATTCTGGGGGCGGCGTTTGTGTGCTGCTTGTTGTTTGTGGAGGAGACGGGGAGGTCCCCGCAGGCGCTGCTGCCGGTGCATCGGGACCCGGGGCTGAGGGTGGGCGATGCCGTGTGCAGGGCGCTGGGGATCGCGGTGCCTGAGCGTGTGTACCGGCCCCCGATTGTGCATGTGCCGGGTGGCAGCGATGACAAGCGGGGCAAGCCGGGGCAAGCCAAGGTGGCGGGCACGTCGAGTATCTTTACGCGGCCTGTGCTCATCACGCTCATGTGCTACACCATGCTCATGTTCCACTGCCCGACGTTCATGCAGCTGCTGCCCCTTTTCCTCTCCACGCCCCGGATCCCCGATAACAACGACGGTGGTGCCAACGCCCATCACCACCACTTTTGGGAGTTCAACGGCGGTTTGGGATGGAGCCCCGGGCGCATTGGCTCGCTCATGAGCGTGCTCGGCTTCACGGGCATCCTCCTCCAGCTGACCATCTACCCGCCCGTCGCCGCGCTCTTTGGCAACGCCGGCATCCACAAGCTCTCCCTCAAAATCTTCCCCGTCGCCTACGCCCTCGTGCCCTTTTTGTCCAAGCTGCCGGATTCGTGGACCATGCCGGTGGCGGTGCCGGCGGCGGCGCTTGTGATTCTGGCACGGACGTTCGCACTCCCGCCCATGACCATTCTCATCACGAACGCGACGCCGTCGCGCGCGGTGCTGGGCACGGTGCACGGCGTTGCCTCCAGCGTCAACTCGGTCGCGAAATGCCTGGGCCCGTTCGTCCTCGGCGGCGTGTACAGCTTTGGGGTGCGCAGAGGGGTTATAGGTCTCGCGTGGTGGGCCATGGCGGCCGTGGTGGCGACGGAGATCTTTGTGTCGCGGGGGCTGAAGGAATGGAGCACGGACGCCGTGTTTGACGAGCCCCCGGCGGTGGAAGAGGTGGTCGAAGACGAGGACGAGGCGGAACAGACTACGCCGCTGATTGCGTCCCGCGGCGCGCGCTACCACTCCACCTCCGCCGACCACCGTATCGTATAACCCATAAAACAACAAGACCTCTTGCATTGAATATACTTTATTTTTCTACGACAACTAGGACCCTAGGCTATATACTGGCTTTGGGTTTCGGCGGAGGGGTGGAAGGGGTGACGCCGTGCTCGGCAATGTACGCGCGCACGATGCGGTTGCCGCCAAGCATGGGCAGGTGCCGCATCGCCGGTTGGGTGTCCGGGTAGAGCGCCCTTGCGACGTCATTGACCAGATGCCCCGTCAAGCCCTTGATTCGCACCGACTGGCCGTCCTCGTGGCTGGGATCGTAGCCGGGGGCATACTGGACTTCGAGAAGGGACGCGAGAGGGATGTTGTACCGGTGGTACACCCACGCGCCGTAGTAGACGTTGCGGGCCTGGACGTACCATGGCCCAAAGTCGAGCAGCGGTCGCAACGGGATGGTGTAGGCCAAGTCAACCTCTGCCGCGGCCAGGTTCGGTGCGAGCACGGCAAGCGGCACGCCCTCGCCGGGTGAAGAAGGACCGTGTACGAGGGCGAGACACACGCGGACCACGTCGTTGGTGACGGAGAGGTAGCAGGGCAGGGTTGCGAGCCGCGTGAAGGTGTAGTGCGGCGAGCGCTCGCCGGGGAACCCAATCTCCTCGCTTGCCTCCCGCAGCGCACACGTCCACTCGTCTTCGTACTCCTCTGGCGGTCCTTGTACTTCTTGTGGTGCTTGTGGTTGTGTTTGGATGCGGTCGACCTTGCCGCCAGGGAACGCCGAGTCTCCCGGCGACGTGCGCAGTTTCTGGCTGCGCTGGGTCACGACCACCGCCAGGTCGTTAATCGCCCCCGCCGGTGAAGGTGTCACAATGGCCAGCACGGCGGCACGTTTGTGGGGCGGGAACTGGGTCCAAAGCGCATGGCTCTCGGACTCGGCGACGTCGGCACCAAGCGGGTCCTGGGCGAGACTCGGGTGCGATAGGTCGACTTTTGGCGGGCTGGGCATTTGAACGAAAATTGCTGTATTTAGATGAAAATGAGAGTGGTGGAATTGAATGTTATGGCTGGTGGTAAAATGCTAGGTTGATGCTAGAAACGGTGGGTTTTTACATGAAGAAGTTTGATGAAGGAAGCGTTTTCCGAAGGTTTGGATATTTGTGTGCACCCCGCATAAGTTCGGTTCCTCCCAAACGCGCTCGGCAATTCGTAACAGCCGACAGCGACAACGACAACGACAGCAGCCTGGGTACTAAAGCCGGGAGTGCAGCAGCGGCGAGTCCTTGCCGAGGACCTTGGTGAAGTTGATGAGCAGGTCCTCCTTCTTGCGCACGGGGCCCATCTGCCCGTTGGCCGTGATGCCTGCAATCAGGTCCTCCTCGCCGACCTGGCAACGTTAGCATACTTGGAAAAAGTAGAAATAAGAGTTGTAGAAGAAATACTCACGGTGCTGATCACATCCATCTCGGGCTCTTGACCGTAGGCGGTGCGGGCGACGTCTAGCAGCACCCTCGAAGTCAGCCCCCACATGCTAGTTAGGTGTTAGTTAAAATCCATTTCGTCCATGCAGACTGAAAACCTACGTGAAATGGCTGGGCTCGCCGACTTTCTTGTTGATGCGGAGAATGGAGTACCAGTGCAGAATCATCTTGAGGCCACCCCAGTCGGCGGGCTTGCCCTCGTACCAGGGCGTGCCGTTGGGCAGCTTGCACGCAAGCAGGTCGTAAAGCGGGACACTGAAGATCTCGGCGACCTCGGCGGACTCGTCGGCGGGCCCGCCGTGCTTGATCTGGTCGCGCGTCGGGTGCAGCACGCTGGGCAGGCCGTCGCTCCGGAACGCCAGTGGCAGCTCGTCGACCGTCGGCGGCGAGTGGATGTAAGCAATGGCCGGCATGACGGCGAGCATGTTCCGCGCCAGGTAAGACGGCATGGTTGACACGTTCTCAATGGTGGTGCCGCCGTCGTTCTTGTTATCCAGCGGCAAGGCAATCTCTTCATAAGCCTCGCGGCGCGCGACCTGGAACGGGTCCTCGGTCTCGAAATCAGCCTTGCCGCCGGGCAAAGCGACTTGCCCCGAAAACGAGCTCATGCCGGTCCCGCGCCGGGTCAGAACCGCCGACAGCGTGATGTCGTTGGTGACGGTGCGCGACTCAAACAAAATGACAAGCACGGCCGCGCGCCGCACCACGGGCAGGTGGTGCCAGATGCTGTCGTGCGAGTTGCCAAAGTACTTGGGCTTGAACGCCTTGAGCCGGTTCAGCACAGCACGCGTCGCAGGCGAGAGTGTAGCCATTGCGGACAAAAGTTCTTGGTTGTTGAAGGGTTTGATGGAGAAGGGCACAACCGTTTTCATGAAAATTGGGAACCGAATTTCTTCCCCATGACTCCAGCACGAACATGTATCGCACACGGCCCCATGTCCACCGGGCTCTAACCCGCCTGTTCCATCAGACGAGGACACTGCCACAGGTCAGCGCTCAGACCATTGCGCGGGTCCGCGAGGCGTTTCCCAGCACAGCGCCGCGACTCGACTTGGTGCAAGACCCGCGGCCCAGTGTGCGCGTCGCCATACTCCCGCTAGGCACGACGCGGCCCGCCGTCAAGCTCGTGCTCGACAATGTCCTGGCAGACCCCTTGTCGAGTGACCAAGGGTGGCACGAGGCCATCCGCGACCGCGCGCTGACGCGGACCCTGTGGATCACGCACAACGAGACGTTTGACATTGAAATCAATGACGACAATGTAGTCGAATATAAAGTCCCCTTCAACGCGCCAAAGCACCAGTCGATACAGGACCCTGCACATATTGAAATTGTTGAGGCAAACGACATGGAAGAGGTCAACGAGCCAGTCCATCGAGTGCTCTACGTTACAAACGACCCGGAGACGGCCTATGGCCAAGTCGTCAACCAGGACTTGCCGCACGACATTTATCTCGACCTTTCTGCACCGGCAAAGAGCGGTAGCAAGGACATTACTGTGATATCATCAGAGACAGCCAGCAAGGCAAACAAGCTATTGAGAGATTCGCCAGCAAACGCAAACCAGTACTTGTCGCTTCTCAAAACCTCCAACATTGCAGCAGTACAGACTTCCATCTTTGGCTCCACGCTTTCCGATGCCAAAAAACAAGTTTTGAAATCGGTGTTCAAGACATGCCAAAAGGAGACACAGGATCTAGAGGATTCCTTGGACCGGCTCAAGTCACAAACTAGCAGCATTTCAAAACTGCGCAGGGAATGGGCCAACGAATCGCACCACGAGCTGCAAACAAGCTACACGAAAAATCTAGACTCGCTAAGAAGGCGTATCGCTTGGTACACGCTATACTACAAGGCCGACGACGTGCATTCCATCGTCGCTGTTTCGCTGGCCCAGGGGTTCCTCGACAAGACCAAAACGCGGCTCGAGTACCTCGTAGGCCGGATCGACGAGGCTGCATTACAACTACCCGTAATAGTGGCACAACCAGAGTCACAGGCATCACTGCGACCGCCCGTGGTGGAGGAAAACCACAGTTCTGCAGTCACAAGCACCTTCCAGCAGTACCGCCGGTTCCTTGTCGACGACCTCGCCGTGCGACTCCACAACTATGCGCTGCGGAGCGTTCTTGTCACGGCCGTAATCCAGGCCGCTTCGCTTGCGTTGCCCCTCGCTGCAGCATATCTCTACTACCCAGCCTCCTGGGCTTACGTTTCCCCACTGGGCGGCGTAGCAGTCCTCGGCCTCGCCGCAGGCTCCTACGTTCTTCGGCGCCGATGGACCAGGGCCCTTGCAGCATTCCAAAACGACGCCGTGCACCAGGCCAAGCTGGCAATCGACACTTGTGAGCTCGACGCGTGGAGACTTTGGGAACAGAAAATCAAGCGTGGCCAGGAGACCTTGAGTGCGCAAAAACAGGCTCTGGCCCAGCTGGAAAAGGAACTGGATTAGAAATCTGGGCGGGTATGAGCACGCCTCGTCTTTTATTAGTTTGATTTTTATTATGTAAATAAACTCAAAGAGTCGATACTAATAATCAATGCATGGTATAGATAGTTTGTATTACAAGTTTTGACAGTACCAAAGACGTTTGTTTGTATTACAGGTCTAGAGGCTCTTTCAAGCGTTAATCCGCATTGCTCATCTTGTTAACATAACGAAAAAAAGGTACACGCAATAAACAGCCTTGAAATCCAGAGACATTAATGATTTTCTTATTATTTGAGTATAAAAATTTTGCATTTGATTTTTTCATCCTGAGTATTTTAGAAATTAATTCGACTTTAAGTTGTTCTGCGACGTGCAAAACTGTAAAGTGTTAACACACATTACACTAAACCATAAAATTCTCGAAACATGTAAGAGTTCGACCCGGAGTCGGTCCCGTAGGGAACCGACGAGGGCCGAGCTCGACGACGGGGACGAGATAGACGAGTAAACGAGTAGGCGAGGCGACGAGACAAGTACAGTAATTCAATAAAATAATATATTCAAGGACAAGCTGATATAAACGAAGGTGCTAGTCGAGTCTGAGGAAAGTAACTGGTAAAGAAAAGAAAACTAAAACTAAGAAAGAAAAAGATATAAAAATAAGAAAGATAATTGCACTGGTCTCAGGGCAAGGGAAAGCTCCAATATAATGAATCTGTGAACATGAGAAATAATCTTGTATACTTCGTCAACAAGATAGCTGAGCTCGACAAGTCAATAAGGAATTAATCTAGCGACGACGAACATCTCAGGACTGGACTCAAGAGGAACAAGACAATCTGTGGACGTGACCATAGGAAGAGTCAGGATCAGGCCTGATTTATTACAAAACTGTAGGGATTTCACAGGAAGTCCCTAGAAGTCCGGTGAATTGAATAGAACGTTATGGAATGTTCTGGAAGATGTCATGAGATGATATCTGGTGGCAAACGAGGCTGCGCCTCGGTGGCGAACCTGACGTTAGCCCTTAGCTAGAAAAGTATATAAGTAGAGTGATACTGCTTAGATTAGAAGGACACCGGTTCTCGGATCGGTCAACTTACAGTCTAGTTCAGATCAGTCTTGTTGATATTGTTGAATGAATGTTATTGTTATTAATATTTACGAGCGAGATCTAGACTGGACTGCCCGTAAGGGCTTGTTGGCGCAAACCCCTTACAAAAACAGAAATTTGACTTCGTGGCCAAGTTGGTTAAGGCGCACGACTGTTAATCGTGAGATCGTGAGTTCAACCCTCACCGAGGTCGTATTTTTGCATTGTTTTTTTTTAACAATGTTTTGAACAACCCAACGTTAAGATCATCTGATCATCTGAATAAAACCATGGAGAATCAAAAGTAATGTTGTTAGTCAACTATAGCATATGGAATACTATAATTAAAGTGGCAGGCTTTTCACAGTTTTTGGAGTATCAATTTTGTCACCGCTATTCACGTAACTAGTTTCTTCAAATCCATTAAATTATAGCCATTATTTCAACAACAACAGACGTTTTCTATAGCTTTGGCATATTTTGATGTGCTTAATTTCGAGTCAGGGGTCGGCTCGTCTCTTGATTACAGTTATCATCTGGGTCTCCACATGAGAATATTGGTCTAAGGTTTTTCAAAGTTCATGATCATCCCTAAAACCGCCAAGCGTTATTCAGCACTATCTTGCTCAAAACTAAAATTTAGAGACCTAGCAAGGTTTATGCAGCAACTGCTAAAAAAAAGTCAACTCTATTTACGATGCCGTATTTCCCAAATAGGGCAACTCATATGCTTTTATGTTTTTGAGATATTTGCTGCAAGTTACTACCCGTTGTTGTTGCACTTAATGAGCTTGAACGTAGGTCTATAGTTCCGGCATACATTGAGAATTGACTGTTTTAAATATATTTGTAAAACATTAAAAATGTTCATATACTCACATACTAGAGATGCTAGAAGAGAGAAGCTGCACAATGGACTGACGCAGACGCACGCAGGAGACCTGATTTGCAAATTTAGAATTTTAAAGATGCAGCTTCAGATAAGGTACAGAGTGCAGGGATACTCTAAACGCACTTACAATTGTCTAGAGGTTTAAATTCTTTCGTCAATCGAGTTTGCAATTTTCAGCAATGCTGAAAGGCAACTAGAAAACAAAACCAGCCCCAATTGTCAACACTCCATTTATACTCATGTAAAAAGATGGTTTTTAATCAACATATTGATTTAATCACACATTAGGGAAGGTACAGCTCTAGCTCGTGGGATTCGAAAACAATCTTTATCCTTCTTGATAATAAGGCTCTGAAGTGTACCGGAATAAGTTGGAACAACCAGTTCTTATTCAAAACTTCAGTAGGGGAAAGTCCAGCTAAGATAAAGAGTCATAACTAAGTAGATCCTGAATTTGGTAGCACCATTTGATATAATACTATACGAGCAACTACCTCTCCTCCTTCGGAGGAGCCGGCTCACGCCGGACCGGTAACTTTGCTTTTACTCAAAAGTAGGTACGGATTAAATTGGCCTATCATACCTAATTTTCCCTTTATCCATCAGATGGTTTTAAATTTCTGTGCTGCAAAAAAGCTTAATATATATATTGAATTCTCTACTATTCTTGCTCGTTTTGTTTCCTGTGAAAGTTTGGCGTTTTATGCTTCGATCATGTCGTCAAGTATATAAACCAGCATTTTTTCTACTAAACTGCCTCAAATTATCCTACAATACTCCAACTACCACTTCCTACCAAATACTACCTGTGTTCAAAATGAATGGTAGAACGTTCTCACTTATTGAGTCTTCGCGGTTGATACCTTATGCTGAGCATCGAACAATCAAAGCTGCGCCTCTTTGTATATCATTGCTTCCCAAAGACTGGGAATACATGGCCAGCAACGAGCCTATACAGAAGCCTGGTAGGCCATTTTCAGATCTATTCCAACAGAGTTATTTGCGTTTCATTGCGACCCAAGTAGGACTGGATCGTCATCATTTGGCTCAGCCTTTAACAGTGTTCCAAGAAAAGTGCCATGTTGGTAACGCCAAACGGAACAGTTTTGTATTTTTTTTGGAATCGCTCTTGTTTTTTTCCACTCTGGGAAAAATTAAAGCAATTCCACTAAAGCCATACTTGCCAGAAAAATACGCCTTCGGCATCAGTACCAAAACCAAACGTTTTCAAATGACAAAGGCCCCTAACCTAAATACTCATTGGAAATTTTTCAGAACTGAAACGCTCTTGAGTTTCATGTCTCCAAAGTTGAACCAAAAGCTCTCATCGCGACAAAACCCCGTTACGCCCCGGGCGGGTCTTAGCAACTTGCGCCCCAGAAACGTTTTGGGCAGTCACTCCAAAATATTGTTGCAGACCCGCGGACCTCAATTACACAACCGTCTACGTGAGTTGAAAAGAAAAAGAGGACCAGAAGGCATACGCTTTATGCGCCTTAGAAAGCCACATATGGGTAAATATTTGTATGCCATACCCAACTTTTTACCTAAAAGTATCCCCTTTTATCTAGAATGGACTCCAGGCCCAATAAAATGGTCAACAGACGATACAGACGCATTTTTCAAAAGCTGTCACCGCAGGGAACTAGAACTGGCTGCACGCTTGGGACTATCTTGCCAACAATACTTGGACTCCAAAAAGCGCATTTTTTATACAAGAATAATCAAGGCAAGACGTGGTTTGCAAATGAGAAAAATTGACGCACAGCACGCATGCCGCATTCATTACAAGAAAGCCGGAAGCTTGTATACGGCGTTCAAGAGTGTGGGTTTGTTGAAAAGGAATTATTTAGAATTATACATAAAGTGCGGGGAAGACTGGATTTAGGAATTTACTGCCAAGTTCAAAACTAATGGTGTTCAAATCTCTCATGTAACCTCAAAAATCTACAAATACCAATCCATGTTCGTCAATATCCAATCTTCATCTGAAGGCGCTCCAACCCTTCAACGGCGGTTAGCTGAATGTTGAATACCAAATAAGGTCGACACAAGAGCCCAGTAAAATATTCTATAGCTTTGATTCACATTTGACGTTGTTTCAAACAGTGTAGCAATTTTTCGAGCGCATGGTGTTGATACAGTTGAGGGTGTTGGTTTTGTACTACCTATACGAGGAACTCGCTCTACCGGAGGCGACTAAGAGCAACGCTACCGGTCCAGCTCCGCTGGTTTTGAGGAAAAAGGAGAGGCAATTACTCGTCCACGGCGAGTCAATATGTTACATTGCATACAAATAGAGGAATGATGAGTGAAGTATTAAACTATTATGTCAAGCAGGTGTTGTTCTTAGCAAAAGCAAAAGCAGGACGGGTCGCAATACTGCGACATATTGGAGCTCTAGCCAAGTGTGAGCCAGCAAAGGCAGGACGGTTGCAATGGCGACCTATTGGAGACCCAGCTTAAAGCATTGTTAGCAAATCGGGAGCAAAGAATTAAATATTGTATTGTAAAAAAATTAAACTATACATGTAGGTACCTGACCGGACTTCGGGATAAACTATATTCAGTAGATTTTTTTTTCAGGGCTAAGAAAGACGTGCAAGTTGGATACCGGAGTAACTCTGTAGAGAGAAACATAAATTTGGCCATGGACAAAGGCACGATCAGATAAATCCAAGCCTACCTTTTTGAGAGACAGGCCCTGAGACTTGTTGATAATGAAGCGGAAGCGTAAGCAGAACGGGAACTGCTTTCGGTGCAGATTAAAGCCAAAGTGGTCGCAAGTCGGTATAATCAGAGGGATAAAGTGGCAGGTACCCTTCAATTGGCCGGGAATGAATTCAGCGTAGATGACATGAGGCATTGGCTGAATGACAATGAGCCAGGTACCACTGCAAAGACCAATCGCCGAGTTGAGATTTTTCAAAAGCATAAGCATGATAGGAGCGTCGACCTCAAGCTCGAAAGCGCCCAAGGAAATTGATAAGTGGTACAGACTTTGGGGGTACTCTGGAGCAAGACCACGCATGTCGCTAGTAGGATTCAGCCCATCATCGACAGAGTCTTGAGCGTAATAGGCTCTGAGTTCACCAGGAAAATGGGACAAGAAAGTTTCATTAATATCCTTGACTTCGTCATTTTTGATGTGAAGAACAGCACGCTCGGGGAAAAAAAAAAAACTTGACGGGATCAGATAAGTTTTGGAACGAGCGATGAGGGCAGATGGCGTCAATGAGAAGATCAAAAGTAGGTCTGCAATCTATGTATGAAGGGAGTTAGGTAGTTCCATGGAGAGAGTCTACGTAAAAAAGGGATTGCAACCAAGCATCGTAGATTTGGTTCTGAGGATGAAAGCTCCAGCGCATGTTTAAAGACGCAAGAATACTGCTGCCAAAGAGAAGACCTCAAAAGGGTGGCGGCGTCATTAGCGGTGCGGTCACCGTGGGGAACCATAGGAAGAGTTTGAGCCTGGTCGCCATCCATGGTGAAGCGAATGCCACCAAACGGAGCGGAACCATTGCCTTTTGCCAATTGCAGAAGTCTATTGACGACGATGAAACAGGACTGGTTTTGCATGGGAACTTCGTCCCAAATGATGACACTGGTTTGAGCCAGAAGGTCACGGGTGTTTGCGGAAACGTTGCACTCCAAATCGGAGTCATTGTTGATGGGAATTCTGAACTGAGAGTGAGCGGTCTTGCAGCCGGGCAATAGCAGAGCAGCAATGCCAGTAGAAGTGACGCATAGTACGACTTTATCCATGGCGCGGACGTGAGCACAAATGGTATTTCACAAAAAGGTCTTTCCAGTGACGGCGGGACCTTGTACATAATAGAAATTGCTGCAGGACAGCCCGAGTCTATACTTAGCAGCCATGTTGGTATTAAAGGTGGCGCGTCGGCCATCATTGAAAGAAGCGTAGCTCTGTTGGGCTTGTTAGGCGGAGGGCGACAGTGTCGTAACGGCATTCTTGGCGGATTAAAGGATTTTCTGAGGGAGGTACACAGTGATGGACGGGACCGGGAAGGCCGTAAGAAGTGATGGACTGGCTGGTGATTTGTAGAAGCATTTCGTTGATGAAAGATAGTCCGTAGTCAATCTCCGGAGACTTGAGGTTAGAAGGAACATTGTCGAAGCGGGAAATGCGGCGAGCGGTTTGTTCTTGTCCTAAAACCGCAGAGTTTCAGTGAGACCTTCAGTAAGAGCTCAGATAAATAGATGGCGCAGAGTAGCATCGGACCGAGATTGAACGGCCTCATCAAAGCAATAATCCCATTCAAGATTATCAGTGGCCAAGCCCCTTGCGTTAGCGGCAGCAAAGAAGATGGGATAGAAGACGGACATGTAGGTACGCACATCTTTGTAGGAAGTAGCACACCCTTGACAATAGTGAGGAGATAGCGCAAGTAGAAGCGCTCGGGCTGTTTGCGGCTGCCATGGACCAGTAGACCAATCTGGCCTGTGTTTCGTTTGCGAGGGGTCCACTTGCGAGTGCCAGTAAGTATGTCAGACGAAGTTGAGAGAAAACTCCTGGTAGCTGTATCGGCGGGCAATGGTGTGCTCGTCAAGAAGACCAGGGTCGGGGAGCTCAGCGAAAATGGGTTGATTAATGTTTTTGCGGTCTCAAAATCTAGCTTTTGCTTCAGAGGAGAGGTAGACGACAATGTGGAAGCGAAGCCACGTTTCTGGAACTCTCCAGTCCAAGTATAACCAGCACAACTTGCCAAAGACACCATCTCTAGTAGAGGAGCTAGCAATATCTTCCCTGAGAGCATCAAATTTCATGCGGGCGACCCTGGAGACCAAGTCTGGGCGATCGTTGGCGGTGTGGCCCTCAGCGAGTTCGCGGGTGATTTCTTTTCATCGAGAATTAGCGGTAAAAGTGGTGAATAGAGAAGGGCAATCATGTCGACGTGCCAGCCAGCAGGGCCTCGAGGGAAAAGCAGGACGTACCGTAGAGGCAAATAAGCGGAATGGGTACCTTTTGTTAGAAGTCCAGAGGTTGACGCTGTCGGGAGGATCTTGCAAGCGGATGTAAGTAAAAAGCAGTGTTTTCGTACCTGCTGTTCATTTGTGGGGTAAAAAAGCAAAGCAGGTACCTCATCGGCCGTTGAGAGTTTGAAATGGTGCGGATCAGTTCCGGTGCGGTATACCAAATTAAGGTTAGTAGGGAGGCTCCGGCACTTTGCATGGCACTGATATGGGGAGGCGTTTTAACTTTAGCAAAGGAGAAAGTAGAAAGTCTTGCATAGCGACGAATGTGAGTTTTGAACTGGAGCGCTTTTTCGGTATTTGAAAAGAAAAGTTCAGTTAACAAAGCAGACTCGAGCGTAAGATGGGTCTAGCTTAACAGCACCATTTTTGCAGCGGTGAATTTGTTAGGACCTTTGAGTAGCTTCAGCCTCCCAAAACAGAGCTCCGCAGTGAGGACATTGCAGGGACGTTAGTCTGATTAGTAAAGAAAAAGAGTGTGATTATGTGAAAGTTGAATCTACGAGGGGAACACCTTGCCGCGAATGAGTTCGAGGTTGGTAATCGAAGTATCTTGAGTTATGTAAGGGGTTGCTATGTAGACGGAGAGGGCGGTGGGGAGGCGACCTTAGGGTCAGGTTCGTCGAGATGCCTGGAGTAGATGGATGGTGAACCCTTGGACTGGAACAACGTGCGTCGATGAGGAGCAACTGGCGGTGTTGTCGTTGTTGCTACTCAGAAGCCTGAATTAATGACGCTTGAGGTTCCAGTCAAGGAGGAGTCGCGATTCATGAGCGGCGGCTGGGGGGAGCCTCTCGTTTAGGGTTAGGGCCCCAGCCGTGCCGTTTAGGCCAATGATGGGAAAAGATGCCCGTGAACGCAACGTATATTTGAATTGAAATTGAAATGAGATGAGATGAGATTCAGATTGAGATTGAGATTGATGATGATGATACACTGTATTTGGACTAGTTGGATAGGTACTTACCTACCTACATGAGTCCATCAATCAATTGGTAGTTTGTGCATCATTAACATCGATTGATGCCCTAAAACGGTAAAACGCAACAAATGAAAAAAAAAAAAAGAGCTTTAGCTCAACGCTCTCATGTAGGTTGCATTGAGTACACTGGTAGCTTGTTTGTTGTTGATATGGCGTCGACACGCTGTGTGGGGGTATTCAGTTGGCCTTTCCACTCTTAAAATCAGGGAAGGTTACAGGTGTGTCGGAAGGGAGCTAATTATTACATGAACGCGAACGATACACGTTGTTTGTGACCATTTCCCTTTTTCTTTTAAAACTTCTTTTAAACCCGCTCAAAGACCTTCTTTTTCTTTTCCATTATGGAACGTTTGATCTACTAAGATTAAACTTGGTATGTAAGTTTGAGTTCGGCCATGGTGCAACAACAGCTAACAATAAGTACTAGAACATGTCCTCTTCTTTCAACGCCCAGAATCCTGGGCATCCTTCGGCAAATGAACGGGACAAGATGGAAGTTACTTTTGTGTTGAGTGAGAGTACTACAACAGCACCTGTGAGTCCAGTTGAAGGACCATCCGTCGAAACAGTTTTCAACAACGAAGTCGAGGCAGGAGAAGAGGAGCCCATGGCAACTACAAACCAGTCGCCACAGCCAGCTGAGCCAAGCTCCGTGAGTGCTCCCCGAGCCCCGTCGCCCAGCTATTCCATGACTTCCACTATTGCTTATATCAAGACGTACGGGACGCCAGAGAAAGTGGGTTACGTCACAAACCACAAGAGGGATTACAAACGCGCAGCAAGAGTTGCCGATTACAACGCATTTGCCAACTACACCCCCAAGCTTCCGATTGGGCACATGGAAGTGACTGAGCCATATGTGGCTCGTGGCCCTGGGCAAACCACGACTCCCTGGGAAGATGAAATCATTGAGGCCCTTTCCATATCGCGCGAACAGTACCTGGAAGCCAGAGCACGAATCTTTGAGGCATTCGTATATTTCAGGGAGGCGCGACGGCACCTCGCAAAGTCGGACACAACATCGATAATGCATGGACTTGGCACCACGGGAAACCAATTGTACGAAAAGTTCAACAAAGCGGGATGGTTCAGAGATTCAGTGATCAATGCGCTGACCACTGTACGCAAGGAGCATTACAGGAGTTTCCCCACTGAGGACACCCTCCTCGAAGCTGCCCTGGAGGCATATCTCAATAGAGAGCAACACTAACGGAGCCCTTCGGTATTTGTCTTCCCTATTATAAAGAATAAACTTGTATTAATTAAAACTGCTTGATTGAAATTACCTTAAACAAACTTTTGAGCTCAAAGACCCTGTAAATCCCCGACAAGTCATTGCTTGCAAAGAATTGTTACAATCTTGACGAAAGATCGGAGCGGGCTATACCAACTAGAGCCAGTCCACTAACTGAGACCTGCTGTAGGTACTTGGTGCCGAATAAGCCATAGTTAGAATGTGCTGGTTGTTGGTTCGCATCTCATGGCCTTGCTGGGTTTTCACGATCCAGGGTCGAATGTCGCCAGTTCCACAGCCTCACGTTTGAGTTTGCACGCGAAATAAACGCGCTCTACACGGCTTATTCAGCACTGATGACACGGCACGCATGCCAGGGATTGGGGCCGTGCGACGATGGGGCTTGAGCAAAACCTCTTCTCTTATTTTGCAACGATACCAAGTGAAATACTACAGAAGAAAGAATAACAACATGTCCATGCATGCACCAGTGTCTCCGGCGGCCCCGCGTACGCGCACTTTTTACACGGACGACGAGCGGCTCTTGTTTGTCCGGCTGTGCCTCGACCACCGCGGCGAGTACCCGGCCAAGAACAGGGCCGCGCTGTTTTGGCGACGCATGGCGGGGGTGTTTGAAAAGCAGACGGGCAAGCGTGTGCAGTACGGCAACAAGTTCATGGGCAACATGGTCAAGCAGCGGCGGAGCCAGGTCAAGACGAGAACCAGCATTGCGGCGATTGTGGAGCAGACGGAGCTCGCCAGGGCGCTGGACGCGTGGATTGCGTTTGAGGACGGCGTGCAAGACCAGCTGCCGGACAAGACTGCTGCTGCTGCAGGGAGTCCTACGGACGCGTTTGTGAACTTGAAGACAGAGTACATGGAACGAGCCATGGATGCCGAGACGTTCAAACGAGCGTACGCTGCCGCTGCTGCGGGCGGCGACGTGTTTAGCGACGCAGACGAGGCAGAGTTGCAAAGCCCATTCGACTACGCTAGAAACAGACACTACAGACGGGAGTATTCACGGGCATCGTCGCGGTCAGCGTCGCGGTTCTCGTCGCGGTCGCGCTCGCCTCCACGCAAACGGGCGAGGCACGGCAGCTACTACGAGGGGGACGGGGCGACGGCGGCGGCGGCGGCGGCAGCGGTGGCTTCGATGGCTGAAAAGTACATGGCGCTCATGGCGAGCTCGTTCAAGGAGGCGACCGCTGCGCTTGCAAACGCGCACACGTCGTTGCTGGCCAACTCCGGCGCTGCCAAGTGCACCTGTGCTTCAAGCACCAGCACCAGCACGACCAAC
>JAJMHN010000127.1:0-58827 GCA_030566025.1 Geotrichum cucujoidarum
GGTGGAGGGGCCTCACTAGGAGGTGCGGGTGGCGCAGGTGCAGGGGGTGCAGGTGGCACGCTGTCAGATCCTGTAGAAGCAAAAGAACTGGGCAACGGGGGAGGAGGAGGAATGACACCTGGTTGCACCGTAGGAGCAGAGAATGCAGGTTCGGCGGAAGGAGCAGAAGGTGCGGGAGGAGCAGGTGGTTGGGCGGCTACAGCTGGGGCTGGGGCAGGCTTGACCTCTCTGACAGGAGTAGCGTTGTTAGAAGAGCGCACAGAGTCATTCGCTGCAGTGGCAGACTTGGAGGGGGCACCCATTCTACCGAAAAGCATGGAAGCTAGAGCCGAAGGATCAGGGGCACCGCGTCCCCGAACGGGACCATCATCGTCAGAAGACTCGTCTGAGGAATCGCCACCCCAGCCGTCGTCTGAGCCGCGGCCACGCTGAGAAGCCCGCTGGGAAGCAGCAGCGCTGGGATCAATTCCAACATCTCTGGCTTGAGGTGTAGAGCTCGAAGAAGGAGGAGCAGTGATCTGAGTGGGAACCCTCGGTGCAGGGGGTGCAGTAGTAGCTGGTGGTGCAGAAACTGGCACAGGAGCGGCGATAGGAACAGAAGCGGCAATGGGCTTCTCCTCAGTGGCATCAGCTTGAGGCTGAGTGTTGCGCAAAAATGGGTTATTGTCGTGAGCAGCAGTAACAACAGGGCTGGTTGAAGATGGCGCAGCTGTCGTGGTAGTTCCAACATTGCGCAAAAACGGGTTATTATCCTTGAGAGGCTCAGAAGCAGCATTGCTTACAGGAACAGGGGCAGGTGTGACAGTTTGGTTGGCACTAGACTTATTCGCAGATGCAGAAGTCTCTTCGTCATCGGAGGACTCATCACCCTCCAGATCAAGTCTACGCTGTTCTTCTTTCATGGCCTCCATTTGAGCCTTCAAAGCAGCCATTTGTTCCTCTTTCTGCTTCTTTTTAGCATCAGAGGCAACCTTCTTGGCCTTCTTGGCTGCCTTGGCATCTTTGAGTTGTTGCAATCTAGCTTCCTCTGCAGCCATTTGCTCTCTGAATAGTCTGATTTCTTCGTCGTCACTTTCGTCATCATTAGACTGAGAGATAGATTGAGCAGCAGCAGGAGTTCCAGCCTGAGAGACAGAATCATCAGGCACAATACTTGAAGTAGGCGTAAACTGGGCAACATTGCGCTTTGGTGGAGGGGTAGGTGGAGGGGCCTTCTTAGCCGCTGGTGTGGCTGTAGGAGCAGGGGAAGCAGCACCTGAATTGTTACCAGAAGAAGGGCCGCTAGGTGCATTGAAAGCCGAAGACGACTTGGAAGGACGCGAGATACCCATGGCGGCCAATCTTTCAGTCATGCGGCGCTCAGCCTCAGCCTTGATAAAAGCTGCTCTATCAGCAGGCTTTTGAGCAGGCTGTGAAGGTTGGCTTTGCTGAGGAGAAGATGAGGCAACAGGGGTGCCAGTGGAAGCTGGTGAATTGTAGGATGCAGCTTGGGGAGCAGAGTAGTTGCGCGATGCAGTGCCGTTAGAAGCAGGTGCCAGACGACGCAGTGAGTAAATAAGCTCCTTGACATCATCTTCCACGCCAATAGCTTCCTCCCATCTGTTTCTGTCTCTTTCACTATAAATATCATCTCTCGAATCCCGGAGAGAGACTTCCAATTCCTTGGAAATTTGTTCTGAGCTTTCTTCAATGTCGAGCATGGTCTGCTCCACAGTATCACGCTCCTTTCTGATCTTCTCGTTCTCCTCAATGAAGCGGCTTTCATACTCCTCAAAGGAGCTAGTGTCAGGAGGAGCCTTGCCAGTCAAAGCGGCCATACGAGCTTTGAGCATTGCTCTGTTGCGAGCCTTGCGGCGATCAGCTTCAGTTATCGTACCGTTGGGGCCAGTTCCAGTAATGGAAACACCGGGATGTTCTCTTTCAGCTTGCGCCTTGAAAACCTCGAGCTTCAAGTGAGCAATCTCATCTTCCACCTTGCGAACGGCATTGGTGAGCTGAGGAAGCTTGTCCTTTTGAGCGTTGAGAGAGCGCTGAAGCTGCTTCTTTTTCTCGTTGGGGTTTGAACCAAGAGTTGACGCATTGGGGTGAGCATTGATTTCTTTTTGCACTTTGATGATACGATCCTTGAGACTTTGAATGGCCTTCTCATCTTGACTGGCAAGGGCACTCACGGTGTCATACTCGTCTCCGTCAAGGGCATTGATCGCATCAAGCTTGGCCTGTTTCTCCTCAAGCTGCTTTTGCAAGTCACTTAAACTAGGCTTGTCATCTGACTTCTTCTCTTGTTTATTGCGAGGAGCAATGTCATTGTCATTGTTCTTGAATGAAGAAGCAGTAGACTTTTTGTTTCCAACGTTGTAGTTCTTGAAAGCAGATGACTCAGTGTTGGAACTTCGCAAACTTGACTTGGCTTGCTCAGAGGACTCGGAAAAGTGTTTCGAAGAAGGAGGAATCAACTCCGGAGGCAATCTAGAGGGGATAGAGTAGCCGTTCAAGCATCTGTAAATCAAGTGCATTGCAACTGCAAATTCGTCCCTGTTTAACTTGCCTCTGTTGTTTGGATCAGAGAGCGTCCAAATCGCCTCTAGATCGGTCTGAGCCAGACCACTTTGAGACATGACCTGAATCGCAGCTTCTCCAGACATGAATCCAACGCGGTTTTTATCCCATTCAGAGAAAATTCGGTCGTAGATTCTCTTTTCATCCTTGGTGATGGCCCACTCTACTTTAGCATTGCCCTCCAAAGCAGTCGAAGTAAAGTTTTGCTGGTTTTGCTGTGGCATGAATCGAGATTGAAACGCATCCATTCCAGGGAGTCCTCCAGCAGGGGCATTGATGAAACCCCATTCACCAGGTCGTCCAGTGGGTTGGGCCTGAAGAGGTGCAGGTGTGTAACCAGTAGACTGTGGTTGGAGTCCAGAGTACCCCGTAGACTGTGCCTGAAGTGGGGCGTAGCCAGTCAACTGAGGTTGCAATGCATTGTAGCCGGTAGCCTGGGGTTGTAAAGGGGTGTAGCCGGTAGGTTGTTGTTGTAAAGGAGCGAAACCTGTGGGCTGCTGTTGCAATGGAGCGCCATAACCCGTCGGCTGCTGTGTAAGGAAGCCGCCTGTTGGCTGAGATTGAAGAGGCTGGATTCCAGTCGCTTGAGCCTGAAGAGAGGCCAAGTCGGCAAGATTATTTTGCTGATAGCTAGACTGTTGCTGCTGCTGCTGGCCCGCGCCAGTTGCCGAAGACGAAAAGTTGGGCACGTTGGTGTTTTGCTGGGCATCGTTATCAGGAAGGTTGAAAGAGATGATGTCGACTAAACTAGTTACTTCGTTGCGGATGTTTTCCGGGAGTTTCGAGGGAACGACTTGTCCCTTGAGAGCGATTGAGCATAGGTACATGGCCACGGCAAACTCGGGAAACATGAGTGATCCTGACTTGTTGGTGTCGGCCAATGCCCAGATCTCGCCTAAAACAGTGGGCGTCAATCCGGACATCATGAGAATATCGCGAGCAGCATTGCCTAATGAATTAGAATTTCGTCAATTTTTGGTTTCAACGATTGAACTTACCAGAAAGTGCTTGCTCATTAGGAGACAATTTGGCTCTAAAAAGCTGTTCGAATTTGGTTTGGTCATCGCTTGTAATGAAGGAAAGACGCACTTGTAAGGTTAGACACTGGGGGATGCAACAAAATAAATGATCAATCAACTCGCAAAGCACGACTTACCATTAGGAATTTTTACGTTGTTTCCTGAAGAGGAGGATCCATTCTGATTGCCAGTAGTGGAGGCAGGGACGGAAGGCTGCTGGTATGACTGAGTATACTGTTGTGGAATGGAGGGGACCGATTGGACAGATTGGTTTATGCCGTAGTTTCCGCCAACAAACCCAGTAGGTTGAGACTGGAGGTATTGTGGTTGCCCGTACTGCTGGCCGGGGTAGCCAGTCTGCTGGGGCGCAATTCCAGTTTGATACTGTGGAACATAGCCGGTAGGTTGAGACTGAAGCATCTGGGGTTGTTGCTGCTGTTGTTGTTGAGGTTGTTGTTGCTGTCCATAGTATACTGGCTGCCCTTGCTGCTGATAGGGCAGCTGCTGTTGGCCAGGATAGTTGTACATGATTGCTTAAACCAGCACAGACCGATTGGGGATGTAGCAGGAGTGGCACTCAATCAGGTCGTTGTGGGTGGAAATTTCAGAAAATTGGGGGTTTTACAAGTCAGAGATGTGGGAGTTCAGGGCTATGTTTCCATTTAGACTACGCTGGCAGCCTGGCCCACAGCTGCTGACTAGGCAAATAACGCTGTGTTGGCAGAAAATGAGGCATAAGCGCTGACTAAGAATGCAAATGGCCGGTTTGGCTGGAAAAGCCACTCAAATTTACAATTCACACGAGCCAAAAGCACACTGGTTCAACGAAATAACCAGAGGATTAGACGAAACAGAAGAGTGCTCGAGTTAAGAAAAAAAAAAAAAGGTGCTTTATTATATTATATGCAAAAGATAAAAGATAAAGATAGTACTACTTCAGGAAACAGTCTTGCACTCAGATGGCATACTTTCTAGTCCACTCTCTAGCAGTGTTCTCATATCTGGATCTATCATTCTTGTAGAGGTGTGCAATCTCAGGCACGAGAGGGTCATCGGGGTTGGGGTCGGTGAGCAGGGAGCAGATGGACAGCAGGACCTTGGAAATAGTCAGAGCAGGGGACCACTGGTCTTTGAGAATGTCGAGACAGATGCTGCCGTTCGAGTTGATGTTGGGGTGGTAGATCTTGGTGGTGAAGCCGACCTTTGGGGGCTTGAAGGGGTAGTCTGTAGGGAAGTGGATAGACAGGAAAAAGACACCGTTGGCGTAGGGGCTGTCAGAAGGTCCCATAATGGTAGCCTGCCAGTGGAAAAGATCGTCTCCAATGGGGCCAGCGGAGCAGGAAGAGGGAGGGTCACTACGGCACCAGTTAGCTTCTTGTCTACTATGAACGACGAGAGACTAGAAAAGAGAGCAAGCGCGAGTGCTCTTTCTACTAGTCTCATGAATATATTCAACTTACATTCCGAGATCCGCGAGTTCCTTGTTGATACGCTTAAGAGCCATGTTGGGTTATGTGGAGTTGTGTGTGTGTGATAAGTCGACGATAATTAGAAATAAACCCAGCAGCCAGAAACCAGTTGCAGCGTTCGATTTAAAAATGAAGTGGTTGTCGGAGGGAAGAAATCAAGACGGTTGGGGCGGCTCGATATATTTATAAGGGATGGATCCAGGACCAGTGGTGGCGATAGGAAAAAGATGGTGACAAGTGAGAGAAGGAAAGGAAGGGAAAGGAAAAATCAAAATTAAATACACAAAAAAAAAAAAAAAAAAGTCAAGTGCGCCAGCGAAGTATTACTTAGGCGGTGGGTGCTCGAACTTCCAAGTGAACAAACTCGCCTAGGTTGGTAAGAGATTGGGTCATCACGGCGTTGGCCCTGTTTCGGGCGTTTAAAACTGGGGCGAAATTAAACTTCGTTCCATGCGCAGAGAAAAGAACAGGCAACAGTTTGGTCGGTGTTTGGTGTTGGCCACCGCACGCACGAGACTTGATCTGCTAGCACGTAACTGGCAGTTGACTGGCTCTTGGGGCCTTAGGCACTGATGTGCTAATTCTTACAAACAACCGCGGCAGAACAAGCTCACCAGACAATAGAAGAAGCTTGCCATTGCTCAACCATGACCAAAAAATGACAGACAAGTTACTAACTAGACATGGTGGCGTATTTCCCATACATCGATCATGCTAGAGTGATTCCTCCGTCATTTCACACAACCGCCATCAAACGTTGATTAATGCGCAACCGTTTTGAGGTCCAGAGCTCTTCTTGTAGCTTCAAATTAAACACAGTACAGGCCTCGTCAGCAATTCGCTACGAGTTGGCCCAAACTCTCGTTAAAAGTTGACCTCTACATATCGGGCTATAGTTACAAAAGATTCATATATGTAATCAAGAGAGAGAAATTAATTACTCACTACGGTCGGACCTCAGTCGAGCTATATTGCGCAGGCACCTTCCAAGACGGTCGGCTGAAATCGATATTGATTTAACCAGTTGCCAGTCTTCTGAAGTGAAATTCTTACACTTGTATCAATGAATAATAACCACTTCATTTAGAACAGGTAAAGCCTTGGTACTGTTGGAACCACACTTGTTCAATAGACCCTCCGCCCTCTGGTTATAGTAAATCCTCGAATGACAGGTAATTTGGATCGAAACAATCAAAAACAAAAACAACAATCCTGTTCTTTCCGCATCTTATATATACCAACACCAAGAAACCACCCCAGTGCACTCGTCTATATCGAACAAACTTGGCAGTTGTTGGTTCGAGTTTGGTAGTCCATGATGGCTGATTCCTTTTCTGGAAATGTTTTCCCTGCAATTTTTGAACCTCGGATCAAGATGGACAAAAACGTGCGGCATGGTGGGGCTGAACATTCAAAGCAAGAGCCCTTGACGAGATACTAGAACAACAATCTTGGTACAAGCACTACTTATCTAAAAGCTAGTTCCGGGTCTAGAGTAGCCTTCAATAATTCAGTTCCAGTTGTAAATATGCGGTACGAAGCACATGAAGCAAGCGTGGGCAAGCCAGAAGCAGTTAAATAATGCGGAGAAGGAAGGCGAAATCACCCACGTTTTGGGAGTTCACAATCCCGTTCAGGGCCAAACCTTCACGTTCAGGTCCCCGAGTTTCTAATCAATCAATTTGTTTATTCCTTCCTCTTACCAATATAATTACAGTCGTATGCCTCTACTGGCGCTTTCTTTCTTCTTCTTTTTTATGAGACTTGCAGCAGGTAGCGCTTTTGAACCATGACGAACTCTCTTCGGCTTCTGGCGTTGTTTCCCGTCCCCACTGCAGGTTCTGAGGAGATTGAAAACAAGCCGACAACAACAGGTAAAAAGGGAACTCCAGCACTTTTGACACCAGCGACCTACACGCGGAGCCTGCTGCTGTTGGGCCACATTCTGTCGAAACCGCCCGGCAAAGAAAAGGTATGGACAACCTGTATAAAAGAGCAATTGCAACTAACAGGCGCCTTCTAAAGATTGCAAAGTTTGTGCAGTATTTCTTTCGGCTATTGGTGAGACTGGGCAAGTACCGCTCGCTAGAACAGATATTCAAACGGCTGAGAGTCGACTACCTCTTTGCGCCTTTCATTCCACGAGTAAGTGTTCCAGCATTTATCAAACTACGGAGAAAACTAACGGCGCTAGTTGTCCATGTTTAGGAATATCAATGAATTGGGTGACTGGATCGACTCTGGCTACGAACTCGCTGGCTTGGTAGCCTCAACCCACACATTACCGCGGTCATGCAAGCCAGCACCCGATTTCCCATTGGACCTGGTACCTTGGTCCTGCTTCACACACGAAATCATGTCAACCGCCACCGCCTTCGCCAACAGTGTCTTTGACGACATTTACACCCTCGCCAAAATGCGGGGCCTGACGCTCTCGCGCAAATCCTGGGTCTACTACTACGCAGACCGCCAGTGCAACCGGCTTTGGTTCACGAGTGTGCTGCTGGGTCTTTGGGGCGAACGGAATAGGCTGATTGCGCAACAGGAGGAGTACGAAGAGCTGGGGGAAACGGGATCGGTAGAAAACTTGCAAAAGCTGAGAATGGCGCGGAAATTGTCAGTCGTCAACACGGCCAAACTTGCATGTGACTTGGTGTTTACGAGTAAGTTAAATCGACCGTTTTTTCAGTGACAGAGAAACTAACTTTTGGCAGCAATTGACGTCTTTGAACTAGAAGTGGATGTCATGTGTCAAATCGTCAGCGGGTTGCTGGCGGCAACTCTGGGGTAAGTTCTCACTCGATAGCCACTTGGGTAGTATATTGCTAACAATCTTTCTCTAGAACATATAAACTAATTCTCAGGGCATCTCCATAAAACTGGATTGATAGAACTATAGATAGAACCAGTTTTTATATGTCACTATTCCACTTTCATCATGCTTCTATATGGTCTACATTGCTTTATGAAATGACTCCCCCATTTTTAAAGGCCTCAATCTCGGCGGCGCTGTATCCCAGTCCCGAAACAACCTCATCAGTATGCTGACCCAGCGTCGGAGGGGCGCTGCGGATGGTAGGCTGGCTCTCGCTGTACTTTACCGGCGAGTTGACCATCTTGATGGGCCCGCACTCTGGATGATCCACCTCCACCACCATGTTCCGCGCCAAAACATGCGGATGCGCCAATGTAGTTTGTATATCATTCACACTCGCATAGGGGAACGGCTTTCCCTCAAAGACCTCAAGCCACTCTGGCGTCGTTTTGGTCTTTGTAATCTCTGTAATGGCGGGCACCAGAATGTCGCGGTGCTTGACGCGCAGCGCGTTGGTGAGGAAGCGGTCGTCGGTTTTCCATTCGGGCCGGCCGAGGGCGTCGCAGACGTGGCGGAAGAGGTTGTCGTTGCCGCCGCCAATCATGATGCTGCCGCCCTTGGTTTCAAATGCTTGGTAAGGGCAGATGCTGGGGTGTGCGGTGCCCTGGCGGCCGCTGTCCGGTTTGCCCGAAATCAGCGCGCTGCTGGCAATGTTGGCCAGTGTCACAACTTGGCAGTCGCTCAAACAGACATCGAGGTGCTGGCCTCGGTCAGTCTTGAGCCGGTGGAAGAGTGCAGCCATGATGGAGTTGACGGTGTATAATCCAGTAGTCAGATCTGTCACAGCCACGCCAACCTTGACCGGCTGGCCCTCGGGCTCGCCTGTAATGTGCATCAATCCCATTTCGGCTTCGACCATGACATCGTACCCCGGTCGGTTCGCATAGGGGCCAGTCTGACCGTAGCCCGTCACACTGGCGTATATCAATTTTGGGTTGATTTCCTTCAATTGCTCATAACTCAGCCCGTACTTTTTCAGCGTCCCTGGAACGTAATTCTCAACAAGGACATCTGCCGTTTTGACCAGCTCTTTGACGATCCGTTGTCCCTCCTCTGACTTGAAATTGATTCCCAATGATTTTTTGTTGCGGTTGACTGTCAAAAAATAGGCGCTTTCTCCCGGGCCCGCTCGTGTTTTGCCAGTCTCTTTGGATGGTTTGTATGGCGCGTAGGGCGGGCCCCAAGCTCTCGTATCGTCGCCGTTGACCGGGTGCTCGAGTTTAATGATCTCGGCTCCAAGGTCGCCCAGAATCTGTGTTGCATAGGGACCAGCCAAGACGCGAGTCAAGTCCACGACCCGAATACCCTGGAGTGGAAGGCTAGCCGGGGCTGCCGTAGAAAGGTATCGAGCAGCCCACAACCTACTGAAATTCGTACTGCGGTGTCGTAGAGCAGATATCATTGGAAACACCAAATATGCAAAAGTGAACAATTGAATGAAAAGTTTTGTCAGGAAGTTGGCTTGATATTAATACCCCCAGAAAAGTGGATAGGTTTGTAGAAGTGGGCGGCTATTTCATGTGGCCAACCCAACGGAAGCACAGACCCATTACGTGCACTTCGGTAACAGAGAAGCTTGGTTTTCTTGGAAGGAGTGTTTGCCGAGAGTGTTAGAATAGCCAGCAAAGTGCTACATGATTGATTATTGCATTTTTTTTTTCGTGACGCGCGAAGATTGCGTGTTAAACAGTGATGACACTATTGTGCACGCAAAGTCCAGTGTCCAAATATGACCGAACAAGCTAGGCTGGTATTTTTGATGATTTCAGGTACCAAACAAACAGACAGGATGAACGTTTCTGAAAAAAAAAAAGAACCAATATAAAGAATAATTGATTAAGTATTGACTAGAGAGATCCGTCAAACATATTAGGGAATACGGGTGATATTTCTGGGGAAACTAGACTTCAGAAATCCAATGTGTACAATACAGGGGATGATAGAAAAAAAATCAGACTATTAATATTATTGATTTTCAGTCAAACATACAAAAAAAAAAGGACGAAATAAAAAGAGAATAATTTAAATAGAAAACGACAAGAGCAGGAGTGGCGGAAAATATGGGCGCATGAGATGTTGTATGGAGTTGATTAGTTCACTTCAAGTAAACATACATGTCGTAGTTATTTGTCCCCCAAACTTGATCAAAAGATTCTAAAGAGAGTTGGCGATAAATTCATCAAAGTATCAAAGGAAGATGTGTGGATTAGTGTCAGGGGTTTTTGTTGGCGAGATGTCGGAGGTTGGTTTGTTCAGTTTTGATTTTGCATGGGCTGTTCAAAAAGACACACACGCGCGATTAAAAGAGACAGTCGAGGCAGAGGCAGCAGGCAAGACCGGCGCACAAACCGCAGCAGCAGCCGTCATTGTCTTTCTTCTGGGGCTGCTGCTGGACGTAGATGGGCTGGGGAGCCTGCTGCTGGTAGCCCTGCTGGGGGTAGCCCTGCTGTTGGTAGCCCTGCTGGGGGTAGCCCTGTTGCTGGTAGCCCTGCTGGGGGTAGCCCTGTTGCTGGTATCCCTGCTGGGGGTATCCTCCCTGCTGGGGGTAGCCTTGCTGCTGGTAGCCGCGCTGGTCGTAGGACTGGTTCTGCTGGTGGGTGTGTTAGACGGCGTTTACTTGGTGAAAGAAGTAACATGGAGTACTTGCGTAGGACATGGTTGTGATGAGAGTTTGTGGTGAACGAAGTTGGAAACGGAGGTTGATGAATTGAAAAAAAAAAGAGAATTTCAGTGCGGATTTTGTTGTTTTATTATGATTTGATTGTTTTGCGCTGAGTTATTAACTTGAAAATGATGACGCAGCTCTTGTTTACTATAAATAAGTACATTACTTGAATTTATTTAGACAGATATATCACATAACACAAAGACTTTTGAGTTACACAAGTTACACAAGAAATGAAGTGGAAATCACAAGCCCTGCCCACGTTGAACTCTTTGTGCCGTTTAAAGGCCTTTTCAATTATGGATCATGTTTCAGCTTTGCCTTTTCATTTCGGCTCTTGTCTTTGATTGAGGGCTCACGATTGTATTGCGTTCCATAATGAACTTCCATTGTACAGCGCAAGTCCAAGCCGCGTTTTGAGTTGGACAAGGAAGCGCCCGGTGCGAATTCACAGCCACCGCCACAAAGCAAGCCCTGTCTGCTGAGCGTCGAGCACCAGGGCTCAAGGCGTTTGCTACAACTTACGCGCCTTCACAATTGGCCACCAACTTACGCAACTCAGCAAACTCAGCAAACTAACTAAACGTCAGAGCAGGGTGAACTAGCTGAATCTTTGCTATATCTTCGCGGAATTATTCGTCCCTCCAGGACTGCGGTTCAAAGAAACCTGCGACAAGAGAAAGCCAAGTTTCAGGCACCAGTTAGCATGCGCTTACTAACTACGTATCATACGATTACTCAGTGATGTCTAATGATTACATAGCGTCATTACATAACATGACTACACCTAATTGAATGAGTTTGCTACACCTTAACAAACACCTGGGGATAGTTGGTGAGGACTTGCAAACCTGCTGAATGTTGCAGTCTTGTAGCTTGGCCTTTTTACATGCTTTAGACGTTACATTAAGCGCCTTTTAGTTAGTAGTGGGGCCTATATTTACTATGGTCTCCCCAATAAATGGGTTTATGGAGGAGCGGCTGGCCAGGTCCCAGTAACAAGTTCCTGCACCATCAATCTTGTGCATGCCTTTGACCCAGCCATGCCATTTTACTTCAACTCCAACCACAACCCGTCGATGATCGTGTTTTAATTCTGGTTTTATAATCAAAATTTTCTTTCTTTCTTCTTGTCATGAACACTTCAGCCTCTATTTTATATTTATACTCAGAAAAACTCAACCATTGACGACAATATTACACTAGACCGGCCTCAATGACGACCCTTCCTCACAGAGAGCCGAATGTCGTGTACACGTCTGACGTGAAGCCCCCATATGCTACGCCAATGATGGCTGAAAAGCCACCTAAGCAGCAGGGCACAAATCTCAGCGACATTCAAGACGTCTTGTACAAAAATTTCACCTTTTCACAAACTAAAGATGTGTTTTCTTGCAATGTCATGCCTCGACAGTTGCTCTACGAACTCATTCACAAAACCACATACGAAATCATTGCCAAGGGTAAGAACGATTTGATTCAGCTGTTTTAGTATTTTTTTTTCCTAACAAAAATTATAGGCACGGAAGCTCCTTTTCTGCTTCTAGCGTTTCGACCAAACAATTACGACAAGGACTTGGGCCGCATCACACCCGACTTTGTGGATCCTGAAGACGTCAAGAGAGTTATCCAGCAAGTATTTCCTCGCAAACAACCAATTCTCACTGGAGATGCTCTTAGGGGTATTTTGGCTGTTGCAGACATTTATACACTTTGTGGCGTGCTCAAATGGTGCTGGGCCAGACTGCCTGGCGGTGTCATCACCTGGAAAGTCTACGAAAAGTACAAGAGTGACGAAAAGCGCAACCGAGAGCATGATGCCTTGATAACACTTTTGCCGCGTTGTGTTGAGTCTCCACTCCAGCAGAATATCATTTTGGACTTTTTGACTCTGCTCATGAAAATCGCCGAGAAGGAAAAGAAGAACGGGCTCAATGGCCGCAAGCTTGCGCGTCTAGCTGGATTCTGGGCTTTCGATCTTGTCCAGCCTAACAAGGAAACTCCTACAAGTTTTGGAGAAGGTTTGGCTTGCTGGAGTGTAGCCGCTGAAGCAACATACCACATGTTCCTGGCACGCATTCGCACTCAGTTTCCCAAGCCTGGAACGGGCAAGCTGGTCTCACTGCCAAAAATTTTGGAGACCATGCTCCTCAGCGAGCCTTACCCACCCAAGCCTTTGTATAAAACTAGACTCACCACAGTTCCAAAGATCACTCTTCTTGTCGGCCGTTTATCGTCTGATCCGTTGGTGCTTCTTCAGCGAGTAGCCAAGACGATTCAACTCAGTGACTCTAGCAAGTTCGCTTCCATTGACGAGTACCAAACTCTGAACACGCTCTTTCATTCAAAGGAAGACATTGAGTTGCGCATGTCAGTTGAGTCTCGAAGAATCTTGGAAGAAATTTCCAGGGCCAATGGAATTTTGGCTACTGATCACAACATGATGATCAAGGACACTGTCAACCTGAGCTATGATGTGAGATGCAAGACCTGGTCCAAGTTCTACAACAATGCGTTTATTGACCCAGTGACTGGCGACCTTCATCGACCTCTAACCAACTATGTCTACCCGCCAAACTACAAGACTAGAATCGAGCAGTCCCAGCGCCCTTACTCTGAGCGTCCCACTACCGCCTACCCTCCCACACCAGAGCTCCACTATAGCCAGCCTCTTCGTGCTGAAACGTGGAAAAACGCAAAAGACTACTACGAAATCACGCAAGACAACAAGCAGTATGCAAACTTGGAGGCCTGGCACCATCAGCGCAAGGTTGAGGAGCAGCACAGAGTCAGCTGTATTCTGTCACACATTGAGATTGACGACTTTTTCGCATGGGTGTGGATGTCCTCATTGTCTCCTGAGCAGACAGAGGTTCGCAAGGCCATGTTTGGTCGATCCGTCGTGGTGGAGGTACCGCTATACGAGGGTAAAGCTGGTCGTCGTTGGGTTGTCGTTGAGGAAGTCCTGGTCCCCAAGCCTTCTCCAATGAGACCCAAAATCAATACCAACGACATGCCATTTGAGTACACCACTTCCAGTGCTCACGCCAAGATTGCCGCACCCAAGCCAAAGGAGAAGAAGCAGGTCAAGCTTAAACCTCCTGTGAAGGTTAAGGAAGTCAAACCCCCTCCCCCTCGCCCCAAAGCGACACCAATAGTACAGATGCCTGAACCAGAACCTTTGGAACAAGAGTTCGTCGAGGAGGAGGATGAACAAGACGATGAAGGCACGACAATCAAAATCTTCTACGAAAATATGGACCCTTTGGTCGCAGCCGTCGCCGAACGTTTGAAGAAGCAAAACAAGGACACTCAAACCCAGACTGAAACGACTCAAGGCACTCAGACTGATCCTTTGCCTGAAAATGAGGAGTCTATATCTGCAGACACTGCAACTGCTAAAGGTGTTCAAACGGATGATCTAGAGGAGCCTGCCATGTCTAATGTCCCATACCAAGACACTGTTCAGGACATTGATATTTCCGCTTCTCCAAGCGCTGAGCCAGCTCCCCGCAAGCTCAGACCTTCTGCTTCCTTTGAAGAAGTGATCAATGCTATTCCCTATTTGCACGTCGATAGCTCCACTGGCGATGACTTGTACGTTACTCCTATTTTGACTTCTGCCCCTGTTTTTCCTCAGCGTGCACCTGCTACCATTAATGTACCCAAGCGCAGAAAGGCTGGTTCCCCTCCAACCAACGCTGAACACTTTGTTGTGCCAATTGATTCTTCCCACGAACCTGGCCGCCGTGTAGTTTCCATGCCTGCGTTTTCCAGCAGGCCGGATGCCTCACGTCATCGCGAGCCTGATCAGCCTGACCAGTACCGCCCAGATAAGACTCAGTTCCAGCCTCACGATGCCCCCAGACGAATTGCCAGCTCTTACAATGCTGTGCCCAGATCAATGCATCAACCCTCTACAGCTGACATTCAAGCACGTCAGGCGATGGAAGATGGCCTTTGGCAGGGCAACCGTCAACCTCCACAGCACCATGAGGGTCCGCCTAGACACAGTGGAAATATGCAGCGCCCTGCTGGGTTCAGAGACGACTCTCCCAATACTTCTGATGGCAGCAGCAATCTTCGCATCAACTGGAGTTCTGGTCGTGAAAACTCCCGCAGCGTGCCCAGAGGAAGAGGGCCTTCTGGGCGTCTGTTACCACAGCTCCAAGAAACTGGCATGGACTCTAGGGACCCACGGTCGTTTGAAGGAGGAGCACCTGACCCCGGCTTTCACCAAGTTCCAAGAGACTTCCACAACGACGTTTCTTGTGGACCCAATAGACCTCAGCACCCTGGTCAAGCGCGAAACCACTCGCAGCCGCGTGAAGGTTCTAACCCTCCTCATCCTTACCGCACTCAGGTGGATGCTACTGAAGACCCCGCATTTCTGGCTTCGCTGGCTCGCCCAGACAATTTCAAAGACGATGGGTATGGTAGTGACTCGTATTACCGTTACGAACCCAATGACCGTGCACAAGCATCTCCAGACTCTGGGTACGCCCGATTTCCTGTCCAAAACAGCCAACAAAAGTTTACCAGAAACATGGCTGGCGACAGGTCCAATCCTGTCTCTGATGGGGAGTATTCCAACAAGTCTGCCACTTTCCCTCAATCGTCGTTCCATTCTCCTGCTTTAGGTGGATCTTTTCCTTTGCGCTCAGGACCTGACTCGGGCAGCAGTTTGAGAAATGATGGCTCTTCACCATTTAGAAATGCAGTCGAGGAGTCGTTCCGAGAAGAGGGAATGAATTTGGGAGGGCCGTCCAAGGATGCTGGGGCAGACATTTTTCCTAGCGATAGTGCTTCCAATAGCAACTTTCCTCCTCCTTCAGCGCCTATCGCCAAACCAAGCACCAGTTCGCCTAGAGTACCTCACCAGTCTTTCAAGACCCATGCACATGGAATGGATTTGCAGTCCACTAGCTCGGGCAATTCTCAAAACTCGAAATGGTCTGAAGTGCGATCGACTTTGTCGGCCATGTCCACCCATTCTCGTGGTACAGGTGACCAGCCTAAACTTCCACTCCCTGCTGTCATTGAGGCCAAGTCTAACCCCAAGGACCCCGTCACTGTGCGATCTCTGTTTGGCGTGACTGCGCCTGAAGACTACATGGACGCGACTGTCAACATGTACCGCCGCCCTTCGATCAATACTGGCGACCATGTCAAAAACATTATGGTAAAGGACAACTTCAACTCGGAGGTCATTGGCAGACTTCCCTCTGCCACCACGTTTGAAATTCCTGCCCAACCCGCAGGTCCCTCTAAGCCTCCAGTGTTTACTCGAGAGATTGACGGTGCCAACGCATTTTTTGACGACGTGCATGGCCCCAACCAGGACGAAGACGACAGTGACAATGATTTTACAATGGCGTTCCCACCAAACAAGCATAACGTTGACATTTACGCTCATAGCCCACCACCTCTGCCTAAACACTCTGCCCGCGCTACTGCTGCTCCTGCACGCAACAATGAGCTGTACCAGAGCACCCACCAGGGCCTAAGAGGAGCCTACAACATTGAAGACCCCGGCATGCTGCTTGCCCAAGAGAACGCTCGACGTTCCGTTTCTTCTGGCGCCGCACTCCCTCCCACTGCCAGCACGTTTGCTGCCCCTGCCCCTGCCCCTGCGCGCAGACTTAGTCTCCTCGGCCGCAAGTCGTCCAAGACCCACAGCGCTTATGTCGCTCCACCACCTCCTGCCCCTGCTCCTGACCCACAACCGACATACAGCGCGGGTGGCATGGGCGGCCTGAGCCGGTCGTACACGGGCCAGGGGTCGAGTTTTGCTGGCCAGGCGCGGCCCAAGCAAAGCGCTCAAAACGCGCCGCGCCAGGTCAGCCGGTTTAGCATTGCTGGAATTGTGAATGCGGTCTCAGAGAAGAAGAAGAAGAACGGTCAGTAGCTTTTGAGCGCAACTTTCTTTTCAACAAAACGCATTTTCATTTTCATCTTTTTGTTTTATTTTGGTTTTCTAAAAACATTTGGTGTTTATTTTCTTGTTCATTTTCTCTTGCTTTTCACATTCAAATGCGTTTCTTTTCATGTTTTACCCTACTTTTACTATACCATCTTTTGCATATAATTATTAACCTTTGTGTATTTTTATTTTCTTTTCAATCATTCAAATGTCATACTTATTATTTTATTCATTCAGTTTAGTTCATGGCTTTTCTTGACTTGATGGAGCAGGACACTTCGAACAAACTTTGACCGGGAAAATGCACCTCCAACAACCACAAAAAGGACACCCAACCGAATCAATGTAACTAAACAGATTGACAAATTGCAAATAAAAAAAATTGTAGTCTCAAGCACTGGGGATTGTACTCGGACTAGCAAAAAAGAAACGACACCAGCAGGACTCGAACCTGCGCGGGAGAATCCCAAAAGATTTCTAATCTTTCGCCTTAACCGCTCGGCCATAGTGCCTATTGCCAAAGTTTCACTTATTTTAGCCTTACGCTACCACTGTAGACAGAAATATTAAAAATATTATATTTATAAATTGTGCAGATTTACATGTATTTTTTGGCGACATCTTGGTAAACATTTCTTTAAAACTGATTGTTGTATATATGAAAAATATTTGACTAGTATTTGCTAAACTTTGTTATTTGTTTGATAAACTAAGGTAGTTGGTTGCAAAAGTTTGTTTGCCAATTGCAATTTTTTGGTACGATTATCTATAAGTGTTATAAAAAATGCAGCTGTGATCTTTATAGATGTTATTCGTTACTGCTGGTTGTGAGCCGCTATATTTAACCAGCTTGAACGTTTATTTGCTTGTAGCCAATTAATGTCATATTCCACATGATTTGTGCATGTTAACGCAGGATTTTTCAAGATACTGCCGAGAACTGTCTGCGACTTCTAACCGACTGTGTTGCATAGTTGAGCCAGGCTGGTGAATCCTTTCAAGCAGTTAAGTAAAGGATATCAAGTCTGAAATGCACAATCTTGAAGTGCTGTTGCACGATTAATACGGGGCTTTTCTGTAAGCCTACGACCTGTAATACTTAACAAAACAGCCACTGTTTTTGGTTGTCCTGAGCATACCAAGTAGGTTGACTGTAAGAAGTTGTCTCTTGCGGGTTTTGTACTGATAACAGCCATGCGCTTCATAATAGAAGCTGAAGTCAACTGTTTGCGATAAGTTAGTAGTCACACTAAGAGCCCCTAGTATTGTTTGGATTTTTAACGCAAAGCCAAGACCATATTACACAGCGTCTCAACTCTAATCAGCACATTAAACTGCAGCTTCTTGTGCGTCACAAACGGTCGCCGGTCCCATCTCGATCTTGTCTACGTCATGAATGGCGCTTTCCAAGGAAGCATCCATGATATGATGATACACGTGGGTTTGCAATGGCAGCAGATTGTAAGGCCGCTCGGTCGATGCGCGCGTAAAGCATTTATTTCTTGGTTTTTCGGGCGAGAGCGAAAAGCTGTTAAAAGAAAGCCGACGTCATTTGATAAAGTCCGAGAAAGCAAGCGCACCGGCGGCTTCAAGCTTTATCCAGCACCTGTCACGTGACCATTGCCTGGCATTAATTGCTCTAGCCAAACCGTCTCCCGTGACTTCATTACATAAACAATCACCTAATCAGATATTTCCACGTTTTTTTTTATGCTTTTAGCGTTATTAGGGTATCACCCGAAACGGCAATTTGCGGCTGCTTAGGGTTACAAACCGGTGGACCACCAAAGACAAGCCCGACGATCGCTTCTGCAAACGGCAACGGGCATGACAATCCCCTGCAGCTCGTCTCAACGACGTGTCTGCCAAAGTGCGGGTTCCGGCGCTAAACCCGCCGTGCCGGCATCACCGCAGGCACGGAAGGCACCGCAGGCAGCGTCATCGACCAGTCAGTAAGTAAAGCGTGGGCTCTGGTCAAGGGATCTGCTGGCCGCGGTGCCGCAGACTTGCACAAGAAGTATAAAAGAAACCATGTTTGCCCACTTTATTTTGTTTCCCCTGTTTTTTGTAATCACCATCAGCAAACAACACTCTACTCTCATTCCATGGCTGAAAAGAAGTACTCCACCTGGGGTAAAATCAGGGCATGGGGCTACGGCTTGCTGATACCCACTGTGATGGCACTGATCGCTCTCCACATTGTCATCTTGATCCCTGGTGCCAAGAACGCACACCTTGACAACATCAACATCGCGACGTGGGAACTGTCGCAAGAAGCCATTACCATGCGCGAAAACATTAAAAACACTTACGCGACCGACAGGTCTTCACCCGTGTTTATGCTCAAGCTCAACAGCTACTGCACCGCGGACCTCCAGAACGGCCCCGTCGAGGGGTCTGAGTTGACTGGGTTCACGCCCATCAACAAGACCTCGGTTCAATGCCACAACTACTCGAGCTCGTTCAACTACCATGTCCAACACCAGTTTGGCTTGAACCAGAGCTGTGGATTCTACCCTACAAGACACGCTCGCGATAACACCAACATTGCGAGTGGTGTTTACACTTGTGCCAGTGTGCTTTGGGGTCTTGCCCTGGTCTGCGTTGTGACGTTTGCTACCATCATTTTTCGACCAAACGTCGCTTTAGTTGTGGACATGATTGCCGTTGGCTGCATTCCCATCTTTCTCCTCATTGCCACTGTTCTTGACTGTGTCGCTTTTGCCTACTCCAAAAAGATTGCAAACAACATTGATGCCTCTTTTACAAAATGCGTCAGCGAGGTCATTGTGATACAGGGCAACTCGGGCACATTTACTGGAATCGGCGCAGCCATGATTGCCCTTGGCTGGTTTGCCAATTTCTATAACCTTGCCTGGTACATTGCCAGCTCAAGGTACACATTCAAGGAGCTTGAACAGGAAGAAAAGGAGAAAAAGGCCGCGGCAGCAGCATACCGGGCCAAGAACCCTCCTCCACCCAACCGGCCGCCACGCAACTACAGCCCGACTTGCCCCGGTTGCAATCCGAGAAGAGCCTCGATTGAGAGCTCTCGCACCTTGACTGGCGGTGATGGTGGCAGCAGTACCCCTGTACACCATCATCACCACCACGGAGGTGGCTATGATGGCGGTTACAGCGGCGGCGGCGGTCACCACGGCCACCATGGAGGCCATTACGGCGACAGTGGTGGTGGGTACAGTGGCGGCGGTGACAGCGGCGGCGGCGGCGACAGTGGCGGAGGAGGCGGTGGATGCTAAACACACGATCTCGCCTTTTTTTTTTTTTTTTTTTTTTTTTTTTTTTTTTTTTTTTTTTTTTTTTTTTTTTTTTGCCTATCCATGTTATGCCAAAGTTTATATTTAATGATTATGTGCCACGATTTTATTTTACTGTTTTAAATTAAATACAAGAACAATTCAAGTTGAATGATTAACAATTGTAAAGACCTGTTTGGTCAAGGCTTGCATTCTAGAGACCTTGGAGGTTTTTCAGACGGCGGTCCGAGTGGTATAAATCAAGACGTCTGCCCTTTCTCTTCTTAATTTCACTCTGCCCACCTTTGCCCATCATGAAGAATAGACTTTCGTTTGACCCAGGGCATAGGAATTAAGTTCTGCTGGCATGGTTCACAAACGAAGAGCCCAATGTCTTAAGCGATAGGCAATTGCAATCGCTGCCAGCACAGCTTCCAACCCAACACTCTAGTTAACCCCGGATCTCATTGCAATGCTTTAACTTTCTCGCCAAACCGCTGTCTATCTATCTAGCTGTCCAGTCTGGTCATGACGCTTCTTGACTCAGCGTCCTGGGGGTTTTTAATTTTTTGGTTTTTCATGCCAGCCTTTGGTGACCAACTCTCGCTCCCACGTTGTTGTTTCCCATTTCCCTGCCCGATAAAATTTTAGAGCCCTTCTTCCTTTCCCACGCAACAACTACATACACCAACAACTAGACAGGCGAACCCTTTCGTTGTGGAGAAGATTTGTGCCAGAGGACCACCAACAATGTCGGAGTATTCGAGTAGAGCTGAAGTCAAGCCGAGGTTCCAGAGCCTGAAGAAGACGTGCTACAATTGTATGGAGAAGAGATTTAATTGATACACTTGATTTGGTGTCGTGTGTTTTACTGTGCAGAGACAACGGTGTGCTAACCAAAGGGTCTTATTGATACAGGCGGTCTTTTTGGACACCAGGTACGTTTGATCCATTTCTTGGACTCAAGACTTGATTTAGAAGTTGAGCTTGGTCTTGTTGATCCAGCTGTGGATACTGTTGTGTTTTCATTTTATTTGCTGACACTTTTTTCTTTAGGCCCGTGATTGCCCCACCGACGGCACCCCCGTGTGCTACAACTGCAGACAGAACGGACACCTGAGCAAGGACTGCACCGAGCCGATGCAGAGCAAGGCCTGCTACCACTGCGGCGAAACCGACCACCTGCGCCGCAACTGCCCCGTGGGACCCTCTGCCGCCCCCGCTGGCAGTGCCACTGGTGCTGAGGCGACTGGTCTCAGTGCCGGACTGGCTAACTTGTCCGTGTCTGAGATCCCAGCCGTCACGCCGCCCGTGGTGAGCTCCGTGCCTGTTGTTGCCGACTCATCTTCGACTGCCGGCGCTGCTGCCCCTGCTGCTGCACCCAGCGGGCCTTCGTCCTTGTCGGCCGTGCCACCATCCGCTCCTGCGGCCATTGCCAGCAAGGAATGCTACACCTGCGGCCAGGTCGGCCACGTCTCGCGCTCCTGCCCCAACGCCGACGACAATGCTGGCAGCAGCCGCCCACGCGGTCGCCGCCCTCGCCATCGCACCAACCAGTCGTGCTACTCGTGCGGTGGCACCGGCCACCTCAGCCGCGACTGCACGTCGGGTCCCAAGTGCTACAACTGTGGCGAGCTGGGCCACCTGAGCAAGGACTGTGGCGAGCAACAGAGCAAGATCTGCTACGTGTGCAAGAACGAGGGACACATGTCGTTTGAGTGCCCTGAGAAGCAGTAGCGTATGGATGCAAAGAAATAGTACAGAAAAGATATTAAAGAAGTGTGTAATTCAGTGAAGGAGAAATAATAAAAAGTTCTGTGGATTATTGCAAAGGCCATACTTAACTAACTAACTTGTTGATGATTAACTATAGTCATAATAAACTATTGCATTGTCAGCTGGAAAAGTGCACTTGTACTTACTGAATTACATCATGATTGCTGGTTGTTGAATAATACCCAACCCGTTCGAGTTTGCAAGCCTAGTTATGGACTGCACTGCTTGAAACCAAAGACAAGTTGTTTGGTCTTGGCTCAGTTCAACCTCGTGTGACGTCCCTGTCCTGTTGATCTGTTGATAATGGATCAATATTGAATAATCAATTGGTATATTGATGGTCTTCATGATTGATGATAATATTTTTAAACCCCGGATTTTCAAGGAGTTTGGATTTTTAGGTTCTTGACAGTTCAGAGACAACAGCCAAGTCCAAGACTTGCGTGTTTACTACTTTTTAGTAACTTTTTAACCCAGATCACAAGATACGTAAACGTGTAACTTGAGTTACTTGACGTGGTGCTTGAATACGGCGGATTTGGACATCTCTGGAATGTTGAGACCTTGGTTGAACCATCAATGACAGATATGGCTTTTGTGGGGTGCTTGTCTGTTTCATTGTTTTGATACGCGAAAAGGGGGCCTTTCAAGATCGAGTCAAGCCTAATCACCATGGCCATAGTCATTGCAGTTCGTGCCAAGGGGTCATTCACCCTCCACGTGAACCTCTCCGTGATCGCAGCCGCTGCAGCCTTTGCAGCCTTCATTCCCTCGACCGTGCCTGCCCTTTCCTCGCTCCGCCTACGTCATTCTTTCCAGCATTCATCATGATCGTCGTCTCTAAATATCTGAGCCATTTAGTCCAGGGTTAGGCCCCCAAACCACCGCCCGCCGCCTTGCAAAACCTTCCCATGCCAAGAACAACAAAATGGCTGAGCTTTTTAAAACCCGGCTTTTGCTCCTCTCTCTCTTTTTTTTTTTTTTTTTTTATAAAACCAGCTTCTGTTCCTTCTTTTTATTTCTTCTCTACGTCTTCTTTTTTTCTCTCTGTATATCCCGCCTTGTAAAAATACCCCAAAGCCAAAGACATGCCCAACGAGACTTTGGCTGCCAAGGCAGGCATCTTTGGGGGCCGTGATCCCATCGCCTACGACTCCTCAAACCCGCTCACCCTATTTTTAGTCCAAGCGTTCATCATCATCATCTTTTGCCGCATCGTGCACTACCCGCTCTCGCTCATCCGCCAGCCACGAGTCATTGGCGAGGTCATTGGCGGTATCCTACTCGGCCCTACCGTCATGGGCCGCATTCCCAATTTCACAAACGTCATCTTTCCCAAGGCCTCGATCCCAAACCTCACACTCGTGGCCAATATCGGCATTATCCTGTTTCTCTTTGTCGTGGGCCTGGAAATCGACATGGCCTACGTCAAGAAGAACTGGAAAATCGCCGCCACCGTGGGCTTGTCGTCGCTGGCGTTGCCATTCTGTCTTGGTGTGGCGCTGGCCGTCGGCTTGTACAAGGACTACGTAAGCGAGGAGGAAAAGCAGTCCGTCTCGTTTGGCGTCTACTCACTCTTTATCGGCGTGGCGCTCGCCATTACGGCGTTCCCCGTGCTTGCAAGAATCCTGACAGAGTTGGGTCTGCTTCGCGATAAGGTCGGTATCGTTGTCCTCGCCGCCGGCATTAGCAACGATATCGTGGGCTGGGTTCTTTTGGCCCTAACCATTACTTTGTCCAACTCGGGCAAGGGAGTTACTACAGTCTACATCATCCTTGTCACGGTCGGCTGGTTCATATTCCTTGCCTGGGGTGTGCGGCCCATTCTTTCTTGGTACCTGCACAAGTCCGGCAGTATCGAACATGGCCCCAACGCCATGGCCATTTCAGTTTGCATTTTGCTTTGTTTTGTTTCTGCATTTTTCACCGACATTATCGGTGTGCATCCTATCTTTGGCGCTTTTTTGGCCGGCACCATTATCCCCCGTGAAAACCATTTTGTCGTCAAGCTGACTGACAAGATTGAGGATTTTATTTCTCTCATTCTTTTGCCATTATATTTTGCCCTAGCAGGTCTCAATGTTAACATGGGCGCTCTCAACGACGGTAAGAGTTGGGGCTATGTTATTGGGTCCATTGGTTTGGCCATGTTTGGCAAAGTCTTTGGTGCCTTGGTCCCAGCCAAACTACATGGCTTACGCTGGAGAGAGTCCTTTGCTGTTGGTGGCCTCATGTCCTGTAAAGGTATCGTCGAGATTGTCGTCTTGCAACTTGGTCTTCAAGCCGGCATCTTGTCAGTCAAGGTCTTTACTATATTTGTCATCATGGCCCTTATTACCACTTTTTTCACCACTCCTCTCACTCTCAAGCTCTACCCTCAGTGGTACAGAACCAAGGTCGCTCAGTGGAGAGCCGGCGAAATTGAGTGGGATGGAACTGTCATTGCTCGCGACTCGCAAGAAGATAATGGTCTCAAGGAGTTTAAACTCGGCAAGATGGTTATTTTGCTCGACAATGTCGAAACCATGTCTACTACCATGATGATAACCCAGCTTCTGGCTGCCCCTCAATCGGTGTCCACTACTACTTCTTCTGCCTTCAACGAGTCTGCTGTTGCTGAGCACCCTGAACTAGCTGCTGTTTCTACAGATGTCACCATTCCTGGTGCCTTTGTGACCCGCCATGCCGAGTCGCACGGTCTCTGGGTTTCTGGTTTGCGCTTGATTGATCTTTCTGAGCGTACTGCCGACGTCATGCAAGTCATGAACGGAGAGTTGCTTGATGGCGACCAGGACCCTGTTATCAAGGTCTTTAGCACGTTTACCCGTATCAACCGCATCCCCTTTGAAGGCCAGATGACCCTGACCCCTCAAACCATGTGGTCCGATGTCATTGTGAGTGTGTCGCGCAACACGTCTGACTTTTTGCTCATTACTTGGGACGAAGAAGGCGAGCTCATCAAGTCGCCCGAGCTGCTCAAGAGCGTGCCCCAGTTGAAGGACAACTCGACCAAGTCGCAACCCAAGCTGGGACTCATCAAGGAGTTGTACGGCCGCACTAGAAGCAAGGTTGGTTTTTTCATTGACCGTGGATTTGCCTTGGCACCCCAGGAGCCTACCACTGAGCGCCGCATCTACTTGCCCTTTTATGGTGGTGCCAACGATGTTCTTGCCTTGGGACTCGCCGTCTACCTCGCCAACAACGCCAATGTCAAGGTCTTTGTCGCCGTGCTGTCGACCTCTGTCGAAAAGAGCGAGAGCACCACGCCGACCCCCGGTAGCGAGCCCTCTGAAGAGGCCGCCGACACCTTCACGCTGTTGCCGAGCGAGGCATGGGACCATGTGACGGGCTTTTACGACGCGCTGCCGGCGGACATGCAGGCCAAGTTCACGCTGCTGCGCATGGACGACCGCCAGAACGCGACCGAGGCCGCGCTTGCCGTCTTCACTGGCGGCTCGCAGGTCTCGGACCTGGTCCTTATTGGCCGCGCCACGCCCTTCACTGCCAACAGCAACGTGTCTGACCACCAGTTGCCTTCCCAGGGCCAGTACGCACCGGCGTCGCCCGGTGGCGCCCCAGCTGGCATTGTCCCCGGCAGCACCAGCGAGCACCTTTTTGGTGCCGCGGTGAATGAGCTCGTGACGAGCCCGCAATTGAAGGCGAGTTTCTTCATTTGCAACTCGGCCCCAAGCCTGCGACGCGCCGCGACCTCGACCAACCTGTCTGAGGTCTTGGCGTCCCCTGGTAAAGTGAGGGAGCTTTAAACAGAGTGTTGCGCCGTGTTGCCGAATTTGATGTATTGTTTTTCTTGTTATTTTGTACTTTCTTGTTTTCTTCATCAAGGACGAATATTGTTTTCATATTGTTACATAGCGCTACAGTCGTGGCCATTGAATCCCAGTCTACACCAAAACTACAACATTAAACGGCAATCAAGAACGTAGAGATGAATAAATTAATTGTATTTAAGTCCCGTATAGAAAATTAGGCTTGTAAGTAATTTTTTATGAATTTTTTTTTTTTTTTTTTTTACTGCAACCCTTGCAGTTACCTTCATGAAATCAATCTGTATAGGAAAGAGATTTTTTACAAAGCAACGTCGTATCTCCAGTCGTAGGAGCCGTCGTTGCCATACATGACCTTAGACAAGTGGGTTCTAATCTCATTCGCAAAGGGTCCAGTCTTGCCCTCAATAGGGGTTGGAATGGTAATGTCCTCGCCCTCGGGGGTGCGCACGGTGCCGCACGAGGAGATAAAGTAGGCGGTGCCGGCACCAAAGGCCTCAATGAGACGGCCCTCGTCGGCAGCGAGCTTGATGTCGTCAATGGTGAACTCGCGCTCGCTGACAATGACGTCGGCGCTGTCCTTGTACGCGTTGCGGAAGTACTCGAGGGTCGAGCGGCGCGTGATTCCGGGCAAAATGGTCTTGTTGCTGAGCGTGCAAGTCACAATCTCCGTGGGACCATTGTTGGGCAGCTTCCACACCACAACAAAGTTGGATCCGCCGGCCTCAGTAACAACGCGGTTCTCGCCAAAGAGCCACAGCACCTGGTCGTAGCCGAGCTTGCCCGCAATGTCGTTCTGCTGCAGCGTGGGACCGTAGTTGGCGCCGACCTTGGCGGCACCGAATCCACCGGGCCAGGCACGGATGGTGTCGGGAGGGGAGCAGTAGAGCTTCATGACCTTGGCGGCAAAGTTAGGCATAATGGTCGACACAACGCCAAGGATGCTGCTTGTCGGAGTACGGATGCCCAAACCAGGGTTGGTGCCAATGTGGTAGGGTCTGAGGTAGAGGAAGTGACCGGCGGGGATGAAGCGGGCCTCGAGCGAGACAAACTTTTCCAAAATCTTGAGAAACTCCTCCTCGTTGAAGCGAGGGAGAGCGATGCGCTCTGACGAGTTGTTGAGACGGGCCATGTTGAGTTCGGGGCGAAACATGCGCACGGCCTTGCCGTCCTGCGACTTGTAGGCCTTGAGGCCCTCAAAGCACTGGATGGCGTAGTGAAGCGTCGAGGCGGTAGGGTCAATGGCCAGGGGAGCGTAGGGCTTGAGCTCAGGCGCGTCCCAGCCCGTGGCCTCGTCCCAGCTGATGGTCACCATGTGGTCTGTGGTGGAGCCGGGCTTGAGGTCGGCGGCATTTGTGAACTGCTTGGGGCTCTTGGTCTCGGTGACCTTGAGGTCCTTGAAGTAGAAGGAGTCGTTGTAAGGAGGAGTGACAGTCATGGTGTGTTGTTTGCTGCTTTTATAAACTATCAATGGATGGAAAAAAGAGAAAGAAAAAACTATCTCCTCGAGGATGTGGCCGTTTATTTATATTTTAACTTCTCGGTTCGGTGAAAAAGAAAAGTTTTCGTTGCAATCCCCGGCGACCGTTGAAAAATGGCAAATTTCGAGAAGGCAAAAAATTGGAAAAATCGAGATTTGATAAAAAAACGGTGCCCGCGAGTTGCCGGCAAAAAATTGGAAAAATCGAGATTTGATAAAAAAACGGTGCCCGCGAGTTGCCGGCAAAAAATTGGAAAAATCGAGATTTGATAAAAAAACGGTGCCCGCGAGTTGCCGGCGATAAACGAGAAAACCCTGGGCCAACACGGGCGCTATCAATAGCCGGGAGGTCACGTGATATAGCTAAATTGATTGTTTTGAAATTTGAATTTCGAAATGACTCCTTTTCCAAGTCCAGGCACGGCGAATCTGTGCGATACAACGCGACTTGGGCTTGCTCGAGGGTGCTTGAGTCATGGCCAGGGCGATCGCAGCGATAACGGAACCCAACTTTGCCGAGTCGCCGACACCGCTCACAGGGTTGAGTCATGGCAGTGTCAGGGCAGGTCCAATGCTACGTTGCAAGGGCCCGTCTTGCTCTTCTCTTTTGCGTGTAGCACAAAACTTAACTTGACAATTGGCACTATCTTACAATGTATAATACATGAATATATAATTTAGGAATCGGCACGGCGAAGGGTAGGCATCTGACGTGGGTGCGCGATTACTCCTTCATGTCCACGTCCTGCGCTTCCGGGCCGAAAGTCTGAACGACTCCTCGGGCCGAGACAGTCGACAGATCGAGACCCAAAGCGCCCCACTGCACGCTGCCAGTCACGGGCTGCGCAACCTCGCTGCTGCTGAAGAGCGACTCTTGGGTCCACGACTTGCTGGCCTTGGTGTACCCAACAACGTCGAGCGTACCGTTCTCGGTCACGGCAGCAAGGAACTGGCCAGTGTAGTCAAAGGCCAGGGCCTTGACCACGGCGGTCTCGTTGCCAGCAACTGCTGCACTGGGGAAAGATATAGCGACAGGCGGATTTTTCTTGCGGAGATCCCACAGCTGTGCAGAGGCCGCAACCTTGCTCGCGCCTGACACGAGCCAGTATCCGTTCTCGCTAAAAGCGAGTGCAGTGACTTCGCCGGCGTCGGGGTTGGTTTCATTGACGTCAAAGGTAGCAGCGACCTTACCGCCAGTTGTCAACTCATGCAACTGAATGGTTCCATGGGCAGTGCCCACAGCCACGAGCGCACCGTCTGGGTGCAGACTCAAGCTGGTGTAGACAGTACCCGGTGCCGAGGGCACAGTAAGCAAAACCTCGTTTTCCTCGCCGCCGACTCGAACAAGACTGAGCGAGGACTGTGGTTCAGGGTGGGCCTTGGACACGGGTACAGTTGAAATGGCAACGGCCAGCGACTCCACTGGATGTGCGGCAACCGCCACAATGCGGCCTTGCTCCTTCAAACTCACCACCTCTCCAGACTTGGCTGCGGTCTGAGCAGCCTCGTCGTAGCTAAACACGTCGACAAACCCGTTCTTGGTGCCTAGCACAAGCTTGTTGCTGGCAGTCCATGCAGTACCCGTCACAATGCCAGACGCGCTGAGCGACGCAACGACGGCCTTGGCTTCCTTTGAGTATACACCAGCCTGAGACTTGCCTCCACCGGTAAGCATCAATTGCCCAGTGGGGTCTGACGTCAAGCTCGACACGGTCGTGAATAATTGTTTCGAGGCGTCAGCGGGCGACGCGCTAAAGGACTGGATTTGGTCGGCAGTGGCCCAACCGGCTGGGGGCTTGCGCTTCTTTCTTGTCGAGGCCAACTCCTGGCGTTTTGCAAGAATTTCGCTAACCACTTCTTCAGCAAGAGCGTTGGCCGTGTCTTCTTCGCTAGGAGCCGCTGCTGTTGCTGCTGCTGCTGCCTCTGTTGTTTGCGGTTCTGGTGCTGCTGATGTGCCGTTGGTAGCAGTCTCAGGAATTGGTGCACCCGTGCCAATGCTAGCCGCGAGCTGAGCAAGCGACTCTCTTGCCTCGTCCCGCTCCTTTGTGAGTCGAGCCGCAACACGCACCGCCGCGTCGTGGTGGTAGAGTGCTGTCGACAGTTCCTGGCGCGTCTGCTTCAATTGCTGTCTTAGCGTAAACGTTTCCAACGCCAGCGCGTCCCACTCGTTTTGAAATGCAGAGAGTAGGGCGGGAATCGACGTCAGTGTGGGCGGTCGGGATCGCACCACAGGGTCGTTTGTCGTGTTGACGGCAATCAGGTCGTCCTCTGAGAGCTCCTCGTTGTTGATTGGATCGACGCCATTCTCCTTGATGTACGTCTCTATAAGGTTCTTTTCAAACACATGGCCTGCACACAAAGTTATTAGCGGGGGCCGCCAAAACAAGCGTGAGAAATTCAATACTTACCGCTCTTCGGCGAGATGACTGGGGTCGTGGCGGGCTCTCCAGAAACTAGCAGTTGTTAGCAATGCAAAATGTGTGTGGCCTATTGAGTTGTGCGCTACTCACTTGAGCAAATCATCTGTCTGTGTGCTGTCCGTGGGGCTTGCCTGCCTGTGCTTTTGTGCGGGTATCACGAACGCGTCGCTTTGGAGGAGGTTTTGCAAAAGAAAAATTCAGCTCAGCAAGCCGGGTAAGCCTGTTTTTGTCAGCACTTACCTAATCATGATAAGGTTTTGTCCCGAGCCCGCGAAAAATAAAAAAATAAAATAAAAATAAAAAAAATTAAAAATATTCCAGGCCGCGCTGGCGTTGCTGGCGCTGAGATTGTTCCAGGTGGTAATAAAATTAAGCCTCCCTTTTTTTTCCCTTCCCTGCCTTTCCTTCCCTTCCTCACCCTTTTGTCCACCCGAACCGCTCTCGCAAAGGCCTGCATCAAAGCCCGTCCCGTGCACTGGTTATCGACTGGCGGCCGTTCTGAAACACCTCACAAAGATCCACAGCATAAAAAGGGTTCAGATCCCGACAGTTTGACTTTTCTGCAAGCGTGTCCGGCAAACGCTATCATCACCTCGACGACGACAGAAACCAGCATCACTAACTGCTGCTCACTCTCTGGCCTCGACCCGACTACTAGACCGCTCTTTGCTTGATCCGCAACCGCTTGAATCGACTTCTTATGGCACTACTCGCGCCGCATTAGCATCAACGTCACCCTTTAGAACTCACATACATTCACCCAAACAAACAAATCACCATGAGTTTACCATTTAAGTCCTCTGAGTTTGATCCGCACGGCAGCGCATTCACCGTCACTAAAAATAGGTAAGTACAGGCATCAAGAGAACAAAACTGATTGCAAACTTAATTTGGTGGCATGTCTCATTGTGATGGGCTGGGGCGCGCGCACTGCAAAGAAATACGGCGTTGTCTGTAGTAGTACTCGTGGCAGTAGCACCAGACAAGAACCAACCACACAACCTATTTTTGTAACATCTTGTCTCTCTTTTTTTATTTCCCTACACCATCTTCTTTGTGTTGTTGTTCTTGGACAAGTAACTAACGTGATGAGGCCCTCTAGCCGGTTCCAGCCCCGGTCTGTCAAGATGCCCATCTCTTTTAAGACCTTTATTCCCAAAGTCCTTGGGTTCCTGCTTGTAGCATTCACCGTGGTCTACTTTGTCTTCATGCCTAGCTCACGGGCAATCATTCCGACCCAATTCGGCTCGAAATACGAAATGAAGGACGACCCAAGCATTCCTTCCGTTGTGCATTACGACTTGAACGCCTACGAGTCGACCGCCAACGGTGACAAGCGCGGCGAGCGCATTCTCTACCTGGTGCCCTTGCGTGACGCCGTACCACACATGTCCATGTTCTTTGGTCACATGGAGAACCTGACCTACCCTCACAATCTGATTGACTTGGCCTTCCTTGTCTCTGACTCCAAGGACGACACCCTCAACGTCCTGCATCAGTTTTTGGAAAACCTCCAACAAAACCCAGACACTAGCAAACGCTTTGGCACTATTGAGATTTTTGAAAAGGATTTTGGTCAGGCTATTGGACAGGGCTTTTCTGACCGTCACGGTTTTGCCGCTCAAGGTCCTCGTAGAAAGCTCATGGCCCGGGCCAGAAACTGGCTGCTTTCTGTCGCCATCAAGCCCGACCACTCTTGGGTTTACTGGAGAGACGCTGATGTGCAAACTGTCCCACCCACCATTTTAGAAGACCTCATGGGCCACAACAAGGACGTTATTGTGCCCAACGTCTGGCGTCCTCTTCCTGACTGGCTCGGCAACGAGCAGCCGTACGACTTGAACTCTTGGCAAGAGAGTGAAACTGGTCTCCAGCTCGCTGACCAGCTCGACGAAGACGCTTGTATCGTCGAGGGTTACCCAGAATACGCTACTTGGAGACCTCATTTGGCTTACCTCCGTGACCCCTACGGTGACCCCAGCGTCGAAATGGAGCTTGACGGTATTGGTGGTGTTTCCATCTTGGCCAAGGCCAGCGTTTTCCGCAAGGGAGCCCATTTCCCTGCCTTTTCTTTTGAGAAGCACGCCGAAACAGAGGGTTTTGGCAAGATGTGCCGCCGCATGGGTCTCTCCGTCATTGGCCTGCCGCACTATGTCATTTGGCACATCTACGAGCCTTCCTCGGACGATATCAAGCACATGGAGTGGATGGCCGAGGAAGAAGACCGCCGCGAACGCGAGCAGCAGCAGCGTGAGGTCTTTGACCGCACGTGGCGTGCTGGCTTCGAAGACGTGCGCCCGGACTGGGAGCTCGAAAAGCAAAATATTCTTAAAAACTCCGAGCTCAACATGTACCGCTTTGGAAACCAGCGTGGAGCTAGAGGCTACCAGGAACCAAATATTGGTGCCATTGCTGCTGGCGCTGTTCGCGTTTAAACAAGCGTGCACAAAACAAAAATAAACGAAGGCAAAATTCAAGAAACACGGCAAGAAAAAAAGAATTAAAAAAGAAGGTTGGTGAAATTTAATTCAAGTGTTTGATAGAATTTGGATTATCGGCTGGTGTTTTTTGGTATGCTTTTCTGTTTCTTTTTTTTTTTTGTTCTTTTCGTTTCTTGAATTTTTTTCTTCGATAACAAAATCTCTATACAATGAGCGCTGGAGATTTCAAAACAATTACTTCCCCTTTCCCCTCCCTCCTCCTCTTTTTTTTTTTTCTCTCTCTATCTCGATATATAATACTATCTTACTATGTATCTGCGTTTTTTCTCTTTTTACCTGTATAATTAGACTTGATTCAATTAAAATTTGGCATAACCTACAAGTGTTTTCTAAACAAGTACCATGGATCATGACAAAAAAAAAAAAAAAAAAAAAAAAAAAAAAAAAAAAAAAAAAAAAAAAAAAAAAAAAAAAAAAAGAAGGAAAGATTGATGAGAGTGAAGCCAGGTCATTTTGGATTGCAGTGCTGCAAATCTTTGCACTGTATTGGAAATGAATATAAATAAATAAAGACAAGATGAATAAATATATAAAAGCCTGTTCTAAGGCTATTGTTTTGGCCGTTGTTTGTTGGACAAGAGCAAGAAAAGATAAACACCTCACTCTTGGTTCTCAACTTGCTCATTGTGCGTCCAGTTGCGCCAGCACTCGCCCGCCTCCACAATGACGTTTTCGATATTCTTGCACTGGTCAAGCCGGCCCAGCGCGCTCCTAATCTCGCTCTGGTCGAGTTCAAGGAGCAGCCGTGCACGCGACTTGAGAATGGCAATGCAGATGAAAATGTGGTCGATGAGGGGCGAGCTGGGGATGCGCACGCTGGTGTGTGCACTGTCGTCGTCGTCGTCGTCGACAACGTTGGGGGACCAGAACGGGTCCGGGCCGAGTTCTTGTTCGAGCTCGTCCATGTCCAGCGACAGCACATTGTCGGAAATCTCAAAGTCGTGGCTGTCGTACGGCATGCTGTAAAACGTCTGTGACTGCTGCTTCTGATGGCCATTTCCCACATTGGTCTTTGACTCCATGTCAACAAGCACGTCCGAGGACGACGGTCTCCACCCAAAGTAGATATCCCACACGCGCGCGCGGTCTGTGCGGTCCCATCCGCGGACGCCCAGCCAGTTGTTCCACCACACGAGCCACTCGTCGCCCGAGTCCATGGACGCGCTGCTCACGCAAATGTCCTCCTCGTCGAAATGGTCCGCGAGCTCTGGGAGCATTTGGCGCAGTCCCGTGAGCAGGTATGAGATGCGGTTGGTGGCCACGCCGGCTGTGTTGCCAAACTTGCGCTTGTCTTTGGGGGCATGGAAGACGACATGCATCAAGTGCTCAAAGACCGTGGTGAACGAGTAGGGCAGTGTGAATGACAAGGACTGGAAGGAGAAGTTTGTAGCCAGGGATTCGTTGACACCACCACTGTTGGTAGTCGCAGATGGTGTGGTTGCGTCTTCGGACTGAATGGAACTCACGTCGGGGGTGCAGGTAGAAGTGCCGTCGTACAACGTAGCAAGGTCCTCGAGTCGGCATACAGGATCGACCCAGTCTGCTAGTGCAAACGCCAAGTCAACCATGATTCTTTCGTAGGGAATGATGTGGCCATACTTTTCCAAAAAAGCGGCAATGGCCGCCACCACTGCCTTTCCCCTCTTTTCATTGAGCGCGTGCAGCACCTCTTGTCTATGCTTGTCTGTGGTACTCTGTCCAGACTTGATGCTATTGGCACTGCTACTCACCGTGGTACTGGTGGTTGATGCCGAGTGTTGTGTTCTGTCCCTCTTTTGCAAAAACCGCTGCACCTCCTTTTCGATTTTCTTAATGGGAACCTGCATTTCTCGCGAGGTCGGCATTGGTGCGTAGGGGTGCCCTTCCAAATTTGGGCTCTGCACGTAAGGGTGAGACGCAAGCAGGAGGGGCCATGCGTACTGTCTCAGTTTTGGGGGCAAGCCCCTCCTCCGAGCAATCAACGCGAGCCCTGTAATGTTGTTGTCTCGAATAAACTTTTCGGCCAAATACACTAGGCGAGGTGACGCAGTGACTTTTGGTTTGGTGAAATGCTTGAATGTCTTGGGGTTCTTGTGTTTGGCCTGGGATGATGTTGTTGATGTAGATGATGCTTGTTCGGAGAGTTCACTGCTCTCTCTGGACCCGGTGGGAGAGAGTGCTAACATTTCAGGGTCTGGTTTGGTCGATGCTGACAGAGATGCGGAGTACTCAGTAATGGAGGATCCGCCGTCAAACTGGTTTTCGTTTCCATCTTCATTGGACCCAGTATGTGATGCCAAACCCAGACTTGACGACTGGTCATGAAAGTTTGGGCGCCGCGAACTTCCACTCAAACTGGAGCTCGCAGACAACGAAGAGGACAGTTCGCTCAGATCTTTGACGTCTTTGGATGCGTATTTGGCCGTTGCATCTTGATGCGCGTGCTCTGACGACTCTTCGAGGCGGGTGTAAGACTTGTGGTCGGGGTCGAATTGGGTATGAACCCCAGGAGCTGCTGGTAAGGCGGCGCTCGCGGACATGAGAGTCGGGATGTAGGTTGGGATGAAAAAGTGGCGGGCGGTGCGCAAGAGAGGCGGACTGGAGATTTCACTGAGCGGAAGAAGGCCAAAGGACCGGCCCTTTTCGTTCAGTACGCAGGTGGTTCACTGGTTTTGTGGTAGTGAATAGAGAGAGAAAAGAAGAAAAAAAAAAAAAAAAGAAGAGAACCGAGACCGGAAGAAATCAGAAGGCGGAAAATGCGGGCATAGGAAGATAATTTTTCGCGTGCTGCTAAAATTGCAAAAAATGCACGAAAACTCTAACCACGCCATGGAGCACCAGCAAGCCCGGGGATTGCTTGCGCGAACATCATGGTAATGGCTCGGAGACAAGCTTCTTGTGCGCGGTGCTGGGTGCACAAACAGCCACGCAGTGACTCGGCGAGCTCGGTGACCAAACTGGCGTGTCTTCCCTGCCCGGCGCTGGCTGAAGCGGACGAGAACACGAAAACATCGGCCCGGAAAAATCAACCTCGGGGCAGGCGCCGACCCTTTTCAGCAGCAAAACGGCCCGGTCCAGCGAACCTGACGGGCGACCACTGTGAAGTCCGTGACAGGGCACCGGCCGTTGGTGGAATGACTTCATCGCGGCGTTCCTCGGCTTCTGCGAACGCTTGGCTTGCACAGAGTTCCAGCCCGGAATATGCGTCGAAAATGGCCCGACTTTTACCAGTACTTGCATACAAAACTTGTTACACAAAACAGCTCTTCTACTTAAAGCAGGCCTCTATTTGCCGCTGATTTCAGCAATCATGCTTGCTGTGATACAGCCATACGCAGCTTGTCTTGAGTCATTTACGGGCGTTCTCGCATGCCAGTCTTTACCCTGCCTCTATAACCGACCAGACCAAAACGCATGGTGGACGACGTGCGCGCGTGGGTGGCACAGTGGGCAATTTTGAATTCCAAGCCGTTAGCGCTTGCGTTGTTCCCTGCCTGTTTGGTCCAATAGCCTTGGATAGTGGGAAAAAGCTTGTTGATCTGACTATCATTGATCCATCTATGAGTTTGTTTTAACCGCCATGGTGACGTTGAATCATGATGGAGAGACCGCTTTGGTAGTAAGGAATGGGCATGGAGGTCCAACACTCCAACGCACTCAACATTAGAACAGGCCTTATATTTCTCTACTAAAAAAAGCGCATCAAGGATCCAAGGAAAAAGCAGCAAGCTGGCAAGGCAGTTTGTGTCGTAAAAAGGGCATGAAAAAACAAATGGTTGAATCGTTTTCCATGACTTCATGCAGAGAACTTGCCCGCGACACCAAAACGCTATACGAAGTAATGCGCCTTATAGTTTTCCATAATTCAAGGGTTGCGCTCACCGGCTGTAGACAACCTTTTTCTTGACAGCTCAAACTTCCAGCTCACGACTTGGAGGCGGTTGCTTGGACAGTGTCTTGTTTCTTCCCAGGCGAGGACCCCCACACTTATCTGTTATCGCGTTATACTCGATCCCTATTTGCCAAGATGTTGAGCTCCTAAGCAGCCAACGCCGTTGTAGTCGCTCTTTACATTTTAACTCTAAGTAATAGCCTTGAAGAACAAGGAAGCTTCAGCAGGGTTTGCACACTACGGTCAGCCAAGGGTCTGCACAGTACAACAGGCAGCCTCCATAACTTGCAGTCTTGTGAGGTCATACTGCTCCATCTTCCAAGCACCCAAATCATTTGAGCTCAAATACAGCCAACGCTTGTGTCCATGTCTGGAGCTGCCGTCATGGTGTTGCAAACCTTGATACCGATCTGTAAAACTCGTCCCAATATTCTGGCGTTGTGCCTATCACTAAGACATGTAGTTTTTCCGAAAAGACTTGGCAGCAAAACTTTTTTCAGAAAAGAACAAACGTCAAATTACATACTAAGGGGAAGAAAAAGTATTTGCTATTTTTGCAAGTAGGTGAAACTGCTTTCCAAAGGTCAGCTTCATGCGTTCGTGGTTGTATTGCCCCTAGATTAGGAGCCAATATGTAACCATGCGTATTGATCCGTTGTTTAATTTGCCATCATCAAACGTCTGTAATAAAACTGCATACTAAACTTGCAAGTCGGACCCTTTTGCAACAAGGTCGATTCAAAAAGCTATTTGTTTCCTCTTGCCAAACTTTACAACTGCTTGCAAACCACAAACCTTCAAGAACCATAGACAACCTTTCCAAGCTTTCAACAAAAGAAGGCAACACCAGTAGGCACTTTGCTTGGTGGCTTCCTTTTCTGCTCAAGGGTTTCAACCTTCTTGGGCTCGAAAAAAAAATATATAAATTCAGGGCGGTTTCGCATTCCTTTTTGCAAAATTGAAACAGGTAAAAATTATCCGTTGTTGCTTATCAAGTCGATATATCGAACAAGAAGAAAGAAAAAAAAATTTATAAATACCTTCAACATTCGTGTTCATTACAACAAAATTATTCTTTAACAATGTCAGCTTCTCCTGTTCCTACAAAAACGTCCTCAAACACTGAGGTGAATCCTGTTCCTTACAACCCTGCCTCTCTCGAAGCCGGCGAAGGAAACGTTGCGCCCGCTTCAAAAATGAGAAGGTTTGTGGATTCCTTTAAACAGGTCGAGAACCAAACCACCACCGACGCCAATGGCGAAAAGGTCACAGTCAAGGTCAAGTCCCCCCTGGACCAGAGTCTCAAGACCCGTCATTTGCAAATGATTGCCATTGGAGGTTCTATTGGTACCGGTTTATTTATTGGTGCCGGAAAGGCACTTTTCCTTGGTGGCCCTGCTTCCTTGTTGATTGCCTTTTTCTTGATTGGCGCCATGCTTTACTCCACTATTCAGTCACTAGGTGAACTCAGTGTAAGATTTCCCGTTACTGGTGCGTTTTCAACGTTTTCTGCCCGTTTTATTGACCCGGCTTGGGGTTTTGCCATGGGTTGGAATTATGGTATCCAGTGGCTTGTTGTTTTCCCGCTTGAACTTGTTGCTGCATCCATTACTGTGCAATATTGGAATAGCTCGATAAACCCAGCATTATGGGTGGCCATATTCTATGCTCTTATTGTCACCATCAACTTGTTTGGCGTGAAAGGTTATGGTGAGGCTGAATTCATGTTTTCCCTGATCAAAGTCGTTACAGTAATTGGCTTTATCATTTTGGGAATTGTCATTAACGTGGGTGGGGTCCCTAACGGCGAGTACATTGGTGGACAGTTTTGGCACATTCCTGGCGCTTTTAACCACGGATTCAAGGGTCTCTGCTCTGTGTTTGTGACGGCTGCATTTTCCTTTAGTGGTACTGAGATTGTTGGTCTTGCTGCAGCTGAAACCTCTAGTCCCGAAAAAACCCTTCCTCGTGCCACCAAGCAAGTCTTTTGGAGAATTACTCTTTTCTACTTGCTGTCTCTCACTATCCTTGGTCTTATTGTTCCCTTTACTGACCCTGGTTTGCTTGGCGACAGTAGCGCTAGTGTCTCTGTGTCTCCATTTGTCATTGCCATTAAGAATGCTGGAATCCGCGGTCTGCCTTCTGTCATGAACACTGTTGTGCTGCTTTCGATTCTTTCTGTCGCCAACTCCGCCGTCTATGGATGCTCCCGTACCATTACCGGTCTTGCTGAAAATGGTTTGGCTCCTCCCGTTTTCAACTACATTGACCGCAATGGCCGCCCTCTCGCTGCCATGTTGCTCGTTTTTGTGATTGGTCTCTTGTGCTTTGTCACTGCTTCCAAGTACGAGGGCGAGATTTTCTCGTGGCTCTTGTCGCTCACTGGTCTCTCTGCCATTTTCACTTGGCTTTCTATTTGCTTGTGCCACATTCGCTTCCGTGCCGCCATGAAGGCACAGGGTAGATCTTTGGACGAGCTGACTTTCAAATCTCAGGTCGGCGTGTGGGGTTCTTGGTTTGGCCTTATTTTTAACATTTTGGTGCTCATTGCCCAGTTTTGGACTGCCCTGTTCCCAGTCGGTAGTTCCGGTCCCAGCGCTGTTGTGTTTTTCAAGTCGTACCTTGCTGCTCCTATTGTTCTTGTTTGCTTTGTCTTTTACAAGGTCTGGAGACGCAGCTCTTTTGTGTCCCTCAAGGACATGGACCTCGATGCCGGTCGCCGCGAAGTGGACCACGAGGCTGTCAGAAGAGAGCTTGAAGAAGAAAAGGCTTTTATTGCTTCTAGAGGTTTCCTCTACAGAACCTTCCGTTTCTGGTGCTAATGGACTTGAGTCCGTAGCTCCCGCGCATAAAAAAAAAAAAATTAGAAAAAAAAAACCACGATCAGTCTGAAGCACGGACTGAAAATTATTTATTAACTTGCATGTATGAATTACCATTAGAATTATGATTTTATTGAATACAATTATTATTATTTGAACCCCATACCTGTAGTTGAGAATCTTGAGATGGCCCGCTCGTTCTTGTGTGTCCCAAAAGGACTTGAATCGTGTTGGTCGTCACAAGATTCCCGGAAGAAGCCGGTGGCACATCCGCGGCATTGCCACGGCATCTTCGGCATGTTTTTCACTACAGCAATTGTTTTATCTTTCGAACAAGCGCTTTTCTTTCTTTCTTTCCTCCTCACTTTCAAACCGATTCAAACGATACTTGTCTTCTGCTAGTACAATATGCCTGTTACTGTAAACGACCTGGGTCCAGGCTACGGCTACGACGGCAGATTAGGAGCCATCCGTGAGGAAGAGTACGCCAGATCGCTGGGAGGTGAGAAACAAGCCCTTGGGAAAGGGAAGAAAATCAAGTCTAACACCCTCACTCTACAGATGAAATTTACTTGGACCATGCGGGCACAACGATTCCAGCAGCGTCGCTTCTAAGGAAACACTACGAAGTGCTCAGCTCCAATGTGTTTGGCAACCCGCACTCTCGTTCGCACAGTTCGCAAAGAACGACCAAGTTTATCGACAAGGCGCGACACCAGGTGCTAAGCCTGTTCAACACGACCGTGCAAGACTATGAAGTGATCTTTACGCAAAACACCACACAGGCGGTCAAGCTGGTCGCAGAAGGGTTGCAATCGAGTTACGGAAATTCTTGGAAGTATGCTTATTCAGAGGATTCACATACATCGCTCATTGGGCTCAGAGAGCTCGCCAGCAGCCATACAACTTTCACCGCCAAGACGTTTCGCGACAACATGTCACGGCAAACCAGCGGCACCGAGCCGTTGTTGGTCTCCTGGCCAGCACAGTCCAATTTCTCGGGGGAGCGTTTTCTGGACAAGTCCTGGCACGGTCTTGCCAAGAAAGCGTCAAGCTCTGTTTTCACTCTTGTAGACGTTGCTGGTCTTTCATCTACATGCACTTTGGATTTGTCCAACTCTGCAGAGAATCCACTGGCTGCTGATTTTCTGTGCCTTTCTTTTTACAAGTTGTTTGGGTTCCCCGATCTTGGAGCCTTGTTGGTCAAGAAGACTTCAAACGCAGCGTCGCTGTTTTCAAACAGGAAGTACTTTGGAGGGGGCACAGTAGAGAGTTTGACTGTTGAAACCCGGTTTGCACCGAAGAAAGCTCTTTTATCGTCGCAGCTCGAAGACGGTACTATTCCTTTCCACTCCATTATTGCATTATCGCTGGCGATTGATACTCATTTGGCTCTGTTCCAGAGTTTTGACTGCATATCACGCCACACTTCATTACTGTCGGACTATTGCTACCGCCAGCTCAAGTCATTGAAATACAGCAACGGTCAGTCATTGTGTGAGATTTATTCTACGGGAAATTACATTGACAGCCAGAGCCAGGGACCAATAGTGTCATTCAACATTCGCGACGTGGGTGGTGCGTGGATTGGCTACGCCAAGTTTGACGAGATTTGCTCGGTGGAACAAATCAACGTGCGAACGGGGACAATGTGCAATACGGGAGGAGCGTCCCGGTGGATTGGGTACAGTGAAGGTGACATTATTGCCAACCACCAAGTCGGGCATATATGCGGTGACACCATGGACGTGTTGCAGTCCAAACCCACTGGTGCCATTCGCGTGAGTTTTGGTGCCATGTCTTCGATAGAGGACTTTGATGCGCTCGTCTTGTGTCTTCAAAAGTACTTTCTCGACGCTGCGCCCCAACTTGACTTGACGTCTGTGACCACGCCCGAACCAGCGTTCATCAAAAACATTCTCGTATATCCCATCAAATCCTGTGGCGCCTTTCTCGTTCCCACCTCGACTCAGTGGACGCTTTTACCCAGTGGGTTACAATGGGACCGCGAGTTTTGTGTGGTGTCGACGCTAACGGGCAATATTCTGTCATTGAAAAAACATCCGGAAATGGCCAACATTAAACCGTTTTTGGACTTAGACAAGATGTGCATGGAAGTAGCGTACGAAGGCAACAGCCACCCTAGTCTCAAAACCAAATGCGTCATTATACCCTTGGTGTCTACCCAGGACGCGACCAGGCCCTGTCACGAGATGGTGTCACGGTTGTGCGGAGAGAGAATCAAAACGTCACCGCTGGAAAGCCCAGAGATTATGGATTTTTTCAGCACCATTCTGCAAGTGCCCTGCACTCTTGCGCGCTCGGCCACAAACGACCGGTTCTACAAGCCCAGTCTCGACGGGCCACTCGATTTCTCAACCACGTCGTCAACGTCAGTGGAAGAAAAAAAAATCGCAATCAGCATGAACAACTCTAGCCCGCTCTTGTTGTTATCGGAAAAAAGCGTGGCTGCGCTGAATGAGTACCGGGACGAAGGCGCGACGAGGCAAATCAGTTCAGCAGTGTTCCGTGGTAATATTATCATTGACGGGCAGGGTCTTGCGCCGTACGCCGAAGACGGCTGGCAAGACATTCGCATTGGCAGCACGGCTACCTACAATGTATGTGCTTGAAAATGGTTGTTTGTTGTTGTTGTTGTTGTTATTTTTTACTAACGAGGTTGATAGGTTCTTGGACCGTGCCGGAGGTGCAACATGGTCTCGGTCGACTCGCGCGACGGAACGGTCGACAAGACTCCTTACACGGCTCTACAGAAGAGCCGGCGCATCAATGTAAGTTCTTTGATACCTTCATTGTCCTTTTTTTATTGTTTACTGACTATGGTAGAATAAACTGCTGTTTGGACAGCACTTGACGCTGAGTGAGGGGTTCTCGAGCTCGGTGATTGCTGTTGGCGATGCTGTCAGTTTATTAGCGTGAGCTGATACACAAAAAGGCGTTAGGTTATATGGCTATGCCCGAGTATTTTAATTATTCTATACAGTCAATGCATTCAAACATTTCTAGTTATTTCTTGATTGTGCTGTAATATTTCGTGTTTGTGTGTGAACGATTTGTGTATCATCAATGTCCATGAGCAAGTCTTGGGTATTAAAACTCATGTATATCTAAGTTTCCTTTGAAGTACGGGGATGAGCAGTGAGCGGGAAGTTGCAAGTTCGGTCCTGTAATTTCTAAGGTAAACTAGCCGATGATGATTGGAATATGATTGAAATGTAATTCGGGTTTGCAAGCGCAGTGGCCTGGGGCAGGTACAAGCGGTCCGGCGATCAGCTTCAGGGCCGCCACGGATAACTAATCGATGCGTGCCGATCGTTTTTTCTCCATGGCGGGCACCGGACTTTTTTTTTTTTGGTGCTCCGCTCGTGCTCGTGCTCGTTCTTGCTTGCGTTTCCCACAACCGTGCGCTTTGGAGCCGACCGGGCAGGTCCTTTGCGGTGCTTGTGTTCGTTCTTGGGGTTGTGGCCGTGTAGCTGCTTATCGATAGGGGGGCCTGCCCATGAAAACACGACAACGGCGCACAGAACCGGGCAGAAACTGGGCCAGCGAGAAAAAGCTAAGTACCTAACCAGTTAACTTAGTTGATTAGTTGGTGGCTTGCGCTGGCGTGATCGACTGCAAACCAAGTTACTTCAACAGCCTCACCCGCAACAAGCCTCAACGCTCTCTTCCAGCGCCGCATTCGCGGCCAGGCCCTCTCCAGTCGCCCATCGCAAAGAGCAGGTCGACGCTGCCATGCCCAGGCGACAACCCGTAGCCCGTGCGTGCTTCTCGTCAATGATACCATCCGCCCGGCCCATGGCACAATAGCTACAAGTGTCATATACATTTGATATAAGTATATAGTATATATCATGCACGCTCCCTCAGCTCAGTCCCTGCTTTTCTAGCATCAATCGCACTCAGCACCTCTGAAGACTCCTCCGCCATGGCTAAACGCACCCGCGACGACCAGCTACTAGTCTCACTCGGCTACAAGCCAGAGCTCAAGCGCAACTTCTCCGTCATTGAGGTCTTTGGCATCGCCTTCAGCATCATGTCCATCCTCCCCTCCATCGCCTCCACCCTCGCGTTTTCCATGCCCGCCGGCCCCGTCGGCATGACCTGGGGCTGGCTCATCCCGTCCTTGTGCATTCTTACTGTGGGCCTCTCCATGGCGGAAATGGGCTCGGCCATGCCTACTTCTGGTGGCTTGTACTGGTGGACCTTCAAGTTCTCGCCCAAGGCCATTCGCAAGCCGCTCTGCTTTCTGGCAGGGTACAGCAACACCCTGGGCCTTGTTGGTGGCCTCTGCTCCATCGACTATGGATTTGCGCTCATGCTGCTCTCCGTCGCTGGTATTGGCAGCGACGGCGCTTTTGTCCCCACCAAGTTCCACACCTATGGCGTCTTTGCTGCCTGTGTCATTTCCCACGGCATTGCCGGCTCGCTAGCAACTAACCTCATGTCCCGCTTGCAGTCGTTTTGCATCATCACCAACATGGTTGTCATTGTCATTACCTGCATTGCGCTCCCCGTTAGTAAGGGCACCGAAAACCTCAACGCCGGTACCTTTGTCTTTGGCGAGCTCGACAACTTGACCGAGTGGCCCAAGGGCTGGACCTTTGTCATGGCCTGGCTCAGCGCCATTTGGACCATTGGCTCCTTTGACTCGTGCGTCCACATGGCCGAAGAGGCCACCAACGCCTCGGTCGCTGTCCCCTTTGGCATTGTTGGCTCCATCTCCATGTGCTGCATTCTCGGGTTCATCATCAACGCCATCCTTGCCGCCTGCATGAGCACCGACCTCGAAGCCACTTTGGGCTCTGCCACCGGCCAACCCATGGCCCAAATCTACCTCGACGTCCTCGGCAAGAAGTGGGCCATGGGCATGATGACCATGCTCTTTGTCATTCAGTGGTTCATGGGCTTGTCCATTGCCGTCGCCAGCTCCCGCCAGAGCTGGGCGTTTTCCCGTGACGGCGCATTGCCCTTTTCCAGCCTCATCCGCGAGGTCAACCACAAGCTCGGCGTCCCCGTGCGCGCCGTGTGGTTCATGTGCATTGTCGCGCTCATCATTGGCCTCTTGACCCTCATTGACGCCGCCGCCACCAACGCCATCTTCTCGCTCGCAGTGTCCTCCAACAGTCTCGCTTGGCTCATGCCCATCTTTGCCCGCGCGTTCCTCAACGTCGACACGTTCACTCCCGGTCCTTTTTACATGGGGCCCATTGTCTCGCGCTGCGTCGGCATGTTCGCGTCAATGTACCTCATTTTCGTCATTTTCATCCTCACCATGTTCCCCGCAGACGGGCCCCACGTCACCGCCGAGACCATGAACTACACCTGCCTCATCAACGGGTTTGTCTGGGTCGGGTGTCTGACTTATTACTTTGTCGACGCGCGCAAGTGGTTCGAGGGGCCCAAGCACACCATCGACGAGCTCGATGGTATTGAGGGCGTCAACGCCAGCGTCCGCAAAGACTCGTCTGGGTCCGAGCAAATCACGGAAAAGGCCTAGGCCTGGAGGTTGGTTCACGCTTTGTTTATATAAAAGTTGCTTGTATTTTGTCGTTCAATGTCATGTTTTTTGTTGCAGACAGGGGAACACCTTGCCACGAATGAGTGTGAGGTTGGTAATCGAAGTATCTAGTGGTTGCCATGTAGACGGAGAGGGCAGTGGCGAGGCGACCTTGGGGTCTGGCCAGCAGCCTGAAGTAATGACGCTTGAGGTTCCAGAGGAGTCGCGATTCATGTGGGGCATCTGGTTTGGGCCTTTTATTCAGGGTTGGGGACCTCAGGGCCCTCAGCCGTGCCGGTTAGGTCAATGATGGGAATAGATGGCCAAGTCTTTGGGGAACGACCGTATCTTTTGTTGTAAAACTTGACAAGGAATGCCCGTTTCGGTTCAATGCCGACCAGGGCAAGACTTCTGCTGGTCGTGGATATGGCGTGCTGTAATAGGGTCCGAGTGACTCGACATTCGTGTCTTGAGCTCCGCGTATGGTCGCCAGGTTGGCGATTTGTGGGCGACAACTCGCCAATATTTCATGTCGTGTAGAGTTCCTTTGTAGCGGTTGTAAATCTCCCTGATGTTGCTGGACGCTTGTAGCTTTTTTTTTTTAGGTAGCCGACTGATTGCCGTGCTCGAAAGGGAGTGGTCGTGGCAACGATTCTAGTTTGTTCTTGTTTGTTGATGTAATTATTTCATGTTTGTGTAAATTTTGTACTCATCAAGGCAATGAGCAAGTCTTAGACTTGAGACACAACCAGTAGGCGTTGCTCAACGAGCAAGAAAATACGTCCATGATTGTTATTGCGCATTGAAGAGAGCATTATAAAAACAAAGCCACAAGGTCACAATCCTCATCAACCACAAATTGTTACGTGAGGATGAATTTGGGGAGGCGGTGCGAAGGGTGCAGAGCTAGCCTAGAATCCAGTGATGTAGCAACTGTCCTTAATTGTTGTATTGTAATTTGACTTGGTATTGTTGATGAAATAGAGTTGGAATTAATTTAATTAAAAGGGAGCACCCTTTTGCTTGTTCCTGGCGTTGGTGTTTGTGACCCACGAAACTTGCCACAATCGCAATCATGGATGATGGGCGGCTATTTCTGCGGCGTGACCCATCATGTTTGAAGAACTGCCCAGGAGAAAAAGGTTCTTTTGTGGAGCCCCTTTGGGTGTGCAAGACTCGGAGGGGTTTGCTGATGCTTGACTGGGTTCTTGACTGGGTTCTTGACTGGGTTCTTGACTGGGTTCTTGACTGGGTTCTTGACTTGGTCTTGACTTGGTCTTGAAATCAGAGCAGCCTCTTTTTGAAAAGTCGAAATGGCTTTTGAGCAGGTACAAGCGGCGGGTTCTTGGCACAGGCCTTGACTTGAGTCTTGACTTGGGTCTTGACTTGACTTGACTTGATTAGCTCCAGGGCCATGGACTCATCCCAACCTTGTTTTCTTTCTTTCGTTTGCCCCACGGCCTTGTCTCCTCTAGCGTTGCTGCTCCACCACCATCGACGGAGCAGCTGTTTGCAAGTATCTGATACTGTGCCTGTTCTGTTTAGCCGCCGTGAGGAGCTCAGAACTGGCCACTTTTCCAGCTATTCTGCCTGAATTCAAGTGCTTTGCTGTGATTGGCTGGCGATTGTGCAGTTGTTTATCGCCTTGCTTATCCGTTATCGATAGCGGCCTTCTATTAACACTCAAGACCGTAGAAAAGACGTTTCCTGTTGAAAAATAAAATAAAAATAAATTAAATTAAATTAAACAAAAATAAAAATAAATAAAAATAATCAAGTAAAGATCACTGCTTTGGCCGAGATGGCAACGTCTGATCACTCCATTCTCTTTAGTTGTTCGAGCTAGTTGAGTTGGGTTGACTAGCTGGGTTTGTCCGATCAATGGACCAAACCCACACTCAGCAGCCTCCCTGAACACCTTTGAACAGACACAAACAGCCCTGAACAGCCTTGAAATGCCTTGAAATGCCCGTAAATGCCCTGAAATGCCCTGCTGTTTCTTCGAGTCGCCCATCGCAAAAGAGAAAGTCGACGCTGCCCGTTCCAGTCGATAACCCGCTTATCATCGAATAAACTTGATAACTATCGTCATGCACCTGGGCCCTAATACTGGGTATACAAGTATATATATATTATATATATATATATATATATATATCATGCACTCCCCAAGTCCCTGACTTTCCATCCCCCAACTCTCTTTTCCTTCACCCCAACATCATGGCAGATCCCACCCACGACGACCAGCTGCTGGTCTCCCTCGGCTACACGCCAGAGCTCAAGCGCAACTTCTCCGTCATTGAGGTCTTTGGCATCGCCTTCAGCATCATGTCCCTCCTCCCCTCCATCGCCTCCACCCTCGCCTTCTCCATGCCCGCCGGCCCCGTCGGCATGACCTGGGGCTGGCTCCTCCCCTCCATGTGCATCCTCACCGTGGGCCTCTCCATGGCCGAAATGGGCTCCGCCATGCCTACTTCTGGTGGCTTGTACTGGTGGACCTTCAAGTTCTCGCCCAAGGCTATCCGCAAACCGCTTTGTTTCCTTGCAGGATACAGCAACACCCTCGGTCTTGTGGGAGGTCTTTGCTCTATCGACTATGGCTTCTCGCTCATGGTGCTCTCCGTTGCTGGTATCGGCAGCGACGGCGCCTTTGTGCCCACCAAGTTCCACACCTACGGCGTCTTTGCCGCCTGTGTCATTTCCCACGGTATCGCGGGCTCTCTCGCAACCAACCTCATGTCCCGCTTGCAGTCCTTTTGCATCATCACCAACATGATTGTCATTGTCATTACCTGCATTGCGCTCCCCATTGGCAAGGGCACTGAGAACCTCAACGCAGGCACTTTTGTCTTTGGCGAGCTCGACAACTTGACCGAGTGGCCCAAAGGGTGGACCTTCATCATGGCATGGCTCAGTGCTATTTGGACCATTGGCGCCTTTGACTCGTGCGTCCACATGGCCGAAGAGGCCACCAACGCCTCTGTTGCCGTGCCCTTTGGCATTATCGGCTCCATCTCCATGTGCGGCATTCTCGGTTTCATCATCAATGCCATTATTGCCGCTTGCATGAACACGGACCTTGAAGCCACTTTGGGTTCGGCCACCGGCCAGCCCATGGCCCAAATCTACTTGGATGTCCTGGGTAAGAAGTGGGCCATGGGCATGATGACCATGCTCTTTGTCGTCCAGTGGTTCATGGGCCTGTCTATCGCCGTCGCTGGTTCCCGCCAGAGCTGGGCCTTTTCCCGTGACGGCGCATTGCCCTTCTCCAACCTCCTCCGTGAAGTCAACCACAAGCTCGGCGTCCCCGTGCGCGCCGTGTGGTTCATGTGCATTGTCGCGCTCATCATTGGTCTCTTGACCCTCATTGATGCCGCCGCCACCAACGCGCTCTTCTCCCTCGCCGTGGCCTCCAACGCCCTTGCTTGGCTCCTGCCCATCTTTGCCCGCGCCTTTTTCAACGTCGACACCTTCACCCCCGGACCTTTTTACATGGGGCCCATTGTCTCGCGCTGCGTCGGCATATTCGCCTCCATCTACCTCATTTTCGTCATTTGCATCCTCGCCATGTTCCCCGGCGGCGGGCCCCACGTCACCGCCGAGACCATGAATTACACATGCCTTATCAACGGGTTTGTCTGGGTCGGGTGCTTGACTTACTACTATGTAGACGCGCGCAAGTGGTTCGAGGGACCCAAACACACCGTCGACGAGCTCGAGGGCATTGAGGGCGTCAACGTCAGCGTCCACGAGGACTCGTCTGTCTCCGAGCAAATCACCGAGAAGGCCTAGACCGGTATACACTGTTGTTTATCTAAAATCGCTTATATTTTGTTGTCGTTCAATGTTATTTTCTGTTAAGTCCTAAGTCCAAGTTTCAAGTCACAAGTCCCAAGTCCCAAGTTTTGTCTCTGCTGCGGTCGCTGACCCAGTGCTTATGTAATCCCGGGCTGACTGAAAACTTGCCTCCCCAGAAAGTTTCCATCATTTCCTTCCTCTTCTTCCCATTGTTCAACCCCGTCTCTAGTTCATTGCGCGCGAGATATCCAAGCATTGGCCCGTGATACTCCGTCTGGCTAGTCGATTGCCCTTGGACATTTCTCAATTACATCTCGCTGTTTGCAGTATACACACCTTCAACTTCCTACTGTGGGGTTAATTGACGCTTTTACTTTTTTTTTTTCCAACCAAAAACAATGGCGCAACGAACGCAGTACGCCAACGCCATTCTCCCGACGTACCAGCCCACGGACGCCTCGACGGTCGTGCGGTCAAGGCTGGCGTCCGCCGAGCACCTCAACACCGAAGTCGCCGACTGGTTCCGCGAGCGCGCGCGCATTGAGGAGCACTACGCGCACGAGCTCGACAAGCTGACGCGCAGCACGAGCAAGGTCATTCCCGAGCTCATGCGCTCTGGTCTGTTTGAGGCTACCTGGCACAGCCTGTCGCGCTCGGTGCAGGAGTCCGCCAACGCGTCGAATGCATTGGCGCAGAAGATTAAACATGATATCGAAAAGCCGTTGCGCCGGTACAATGCGGCGTCGCCGCAGTGGCAGGACATGCGCGTCATCCAGGACCAGCTAGACACCTTGGCGCAGTCTTACAGCGAGTCGCAGAGCGGCAAGAAAAACCGTTTGGGCGGCGGTGGTGCTGGCGAGGCCCGCGCCCACTGGGAGGCCCAAGCGCCCTCCATTTTGGAGCAAGTCGAGACCATTGACGAGAGCCGCCTCGGGTTCCTCAAGAGCTTGCTCACGACCTTTGGCACCATCGAGGCCGACCGGTCCGAAAAGTCGCTCAAGATCTCCGAGTCCCTGCTCAACAGCATTTTGACCTACGAGCCCGTCGACGATGTGGCGGCGTTTGCGGCGGCCGTGGGCAAGGGCGGCGCCGTGCCCAACCACAAGGCCTCGGCGCCGTCCATCCGCAGCAGCGTGTCTGAGTCGGTCGGGCCTACCAGCAGCGCCGGCGGCCGGTCCAACTACCAAGAGCCTGCCGCTGCCGCCAAGGACTCGTCGTCCCACAAGCTAAGAAACAGGGTTGGCTCGATTTTCCGGTCGTCGAAAAACAAGAAGGAAAAGGGCGCCACTCCGCCTTCCCTGGCCCCCGTGCCCAGCCCTCCTACTTCGACTACCTCTGCGTCTGGTTCGGGTGTGGGTGCGCAGTCGTCTGCCGCCTCGAGATATAGAAACGGGTCGGGGTCGGCGGCGTCTATCCGCCAGTCGTACATCCCCGAAGAGCCCTCTAGCGGGTCCTTGGCTGGCCACCGCAAGCCCCCACCCCCACCTTCGCGCAAGGCCAACGGCAGCAGCTCCTTTGACGGGTCTCCTGTAACGCTGTCTGCAGCCCCTCGTAACGGCGTTGCTAGCAGCGGGCCCGAAGACTCTGCCGTCTCCGGTACCGGCGCTGCCTCTGGCTTGCCCAACACTGTCCCCGAAGATGAAGTCGCCCAGGACGGTAGCGCCACGGCCCGCCCGTTCAAGATTGACATTAGAGACGGCGCCGCGGTCCCCGAAAAACAGGAAAATGACGACGACGACGTGGCGCTGTCGGTGATTGCATCGACGCTGCGCCAGCGCAACACCATCTCGGGCCGGGGCAACCGCGGCCGCCGCGACATCCAGTCTACGCTGTTTACAAACATCCCGCCCACCGGCGTCGAGAGCGCCCACTCGCCTTCCGCCAGTGCCGGTGGTGGTGGTGGTGGTGGTGGTGCCGTGGCCATGCCGCAGGAAACGAGAAGTACCCCTACTTCCCCGCCTGTTTTGCCGCCCGTCAACACTTCGACTTTGGCTATTGCCTCGGCTGACCCTTCTTCTTCTGCCCACGAGCAGGTTGCAAGCCCTGTGACCAACACCGCCGCGTCGATTTACTCTGAGCAGTCTTCCGCTGCACCTGTTTCCGCCCCTGTTTCCAACGTGGCCGGCGCCAGTCTCTACCACCCTCAATTGCCCACGGGCCCCGGTCTCAACGCCTCCGTCGCGCACGTTGTCAGCGCCGTAATCACCGATGGCACTGTCTCCAGCGCCCAGGTCACGGGCGAGATTGCGCTCAACTACCAGGGCGAGTCTACCTTCCTCAACATGCGGCTGGGCAACCTTGGCGTGTTTGAAAACGTCAAGGAAAACGACGCTTGTGTCAAGTACATGGGCAGCCCCGGTGTCTACGCGCTCAACACGCAGCTGCTGGCCGGCGCGTCTGCCGCCGCGTTCAGCTTCACGTCCTCCGCAACCGCCGCCCCCGCATTTGTCCCTGTTGATTTTTCGCCCATTTGGCGGATTGAAAATAACCAGAGCAGCCTCATGCTTGCTTACAAAGTCGCCAACGCATACCTCCGCGAGTCGCCCATTGTCCTGCACGACCTGGTCATTTCCGTCCCCGTTCAGGGTGGCCAAGCAACCTCGGCCGTGAGCAAACCCCACGCGGTGTTCAACAAGGCCAAGCAGCGCATTGTGTGGAAGTTCGCCGAGCCCGTTGTGGTCAAGGCCGGGTTTGAGGAGCGCCTGCTCTGCCGGTTCGCGACCCAGGGCCCCGCCCACGAAGGCGCCGGCGGCATCCAGATCAGCTTCAAGGTCGCCCCCGCGCCGGCGGGTGCGCCCGCGAAACAGCTGCCGGTGGAGGTGGCGGCCGAGGACGAGAGCGCGGGCCACCAGGTCGTGCTGGAGTGGGCCGAGCCGACGGACGCCGAGGGCCAGTGGCGGCCGGTGCAGCAGAGCGTGGCGACCGCTGCCACGGGCGAGTTTGTGGTGCGGAGCGAGGCGAACGTCCAATACAACTTTTAAATGGGAGCAATGGGATATGTAGTTGGCATTGGTTTGGTGGATGGATATTTGGTTTCTTGTATGTTTTTTTGATTGTTCAAATTTTGTTTAATTCTCTTTCTTTTTCTTTTTTGATTATATTTTGTACAAGTTGTGCATACCTTACCTATGTGCAATCAGTATTGTTTGTTGATATACTCTTTTCAATCAAGTTTTTTTGCTCTTGCTTTGATTTTAATTTTCTTTGAAATGTTTTTTGTTTACAAATTTGTATGTATGTGTGTGCTAAATATTTACATTAATGAAGTTGTACGAAGTCCAAATGTGATTTGATCTTTTCCTCTGCTTTGCTTCGTCGATTTGAGGATGGATATTTGGTTTTGCGTGTATTTTTTTTTTTCTTTTTTTTTCTTTTCTTGTTCAAATTATGTTCAATTCTCTCTTCTCCATCTTTTTTGTTTCTTTTTGATTTCAAGTACTTGCACAAATTGTAATTACATGACTGCCCATGTGCAGTGTAAGTCACAGTTATTTGTTTGTTGATTTACTTTTTTCAGTCAAGTTTGTTGCTTACATTCGTTTTTGAAATGTTTTTTTTTTTTTTTTTTTTTTACGAAAGAGTCTATGCTATTGACTGTCCTCCTACTTGAAGATGTTAATATTTACATTAGTGATGGGTACAAAATCAATCCATCCATCAGTCAACGGTTTTAGAGATTTTTCGGGGTGTGTTTTTTTTTGGTGAGGGTTGGGTTCTTGTGACGCCTTATCCCGTTGCGGTACGCAGCCCCAGGCATTCACTCCACGCGCCCTTCTCACTCTGTCAACACCATTTCAGCAACCTGTCCAGTTTGAACCCCACCGCCTACCGCGTCCTCGCACGATCCAAGTCATGGTCCTGCTCACCTTTGTACTTGCCAACGTACTCGCCCGCATTTCCACAAAAAAACTCGCCCCTCCTCCTCATTGTTGTCCTCATTGGCAACATCCAGTTTCCGCTTCCTAGTATTGGTCTGGGTCTGGGTCTGTGTCTGGGCCTGGGCCTGGGTCATTAGTGGCGCGATACGGTCAGACCGGCGCCAGGTGAACCTGTCCCTGCATTCGTATGCAAACTGTAAAAAAAAAAGGCGTTAGCAAAATAGTTGGAAAAAAAAAAAAAAAAAAAAAAAAATTTTGCAATAATTAGAGGAAAAAAACTCACCAAGTCTTGTCGGATCATCCACACCGGGTCAAACCACTCTCTAGGCAGCGGCGCCGCAGGTCGGTTCTGCACGATATAACCCAAAATATCGTGTGCGCAGGGGACCCCGTACCTCCTACTAAAGCTGCGCGTGCCACCCAGGCACACCCTCTACGCCCTTTGTATTCCAGGTCCTAGCTTTGCGGTACTGCGTCGGCACCAGTTGCAGGCACTCCCTTGGATACAAGTCCAAGTACATTACTAAACGCCGCGGGTTGCAGCCGGGGGGTGGCAGGCGCTGGGCGGATTGGTGGAATGCGAGCTTGCAGTGGTGGTCGGCCTGGTCCGTCGTGATACAAATCAAGGACGTCGAGAAGGTAGAGCGCAGTGGCCGCTTGATGGCGGTCGTGGGTGGTGCGTAGGGTGACGAGGCGGCGTGGCCCAGGTCGCGGTAGTGCCAAGTCCAGGGTCCGCCCCACTCCTGCTTGAGGCCCAATGTACTGAGTCTCAAGGTAAGCACCCAGGTCTGGCTGGGCCAGCGACCACAAAGTTTTCAGAGCAACCCAGTGAGCCCGACTTTGACGAGCTGACACCACTGTTTCTTGAACTTTGCCTGGTCTTTGCTGATGATTGTGATTCTGGCGGTTTTGTCCAAGTCCGTGCTAAACATAGATTGGGGCAGTCCAGAGCTGTATTTTGCACGGTAGGGAATACCTCGCCCAGCGCCAAACGCACGTCTGGGTCATTGTCGGTAACGACCAGTTCCGAAGTAGTAAACCCCCGTCTGGCATGACCAGATCGGTGGCAAGTTTGGTCAGCACTTCCTTAAGCTGCGTCAACGCCCAGCTACTCTGCGTCGATGGCTATTGTGGTCATGCCAAACGCTACCGGGAACGGTGTCTAGGTTGACGTTACACTGGTGATTTCAAGCAATTTGAGACCGCTTTTGCCCGCCTTACTGGTGACCTTAACCATCATGACCTGTGGAAACGCACGCCATGAATTCAGGTCGTCGTCAATAAGTACCATGGAGCGCTCCAGACGGCGGCGCTCAATAACCAAATCTAGCAATATAGGTGCGCAGGTCCTTTTCAAGAATCAGGGGATACTTTTGCGTATAATAAAGGTGCGCCCAGTTCCCGTCGCTTGTAAATTCCAAGAGCGTTTACTCACATTCTTTATGCAAACGTACTGCTCCGGGAACGTTTCACGGTATGCTTTGCAAATCTCTTGGGCGGTGGAAGCTAAGCTAACGGTTAATTTTTTAAAATTTTCCATGAAGCTTGGTTCCCACAACTTGCTCTACTCGACTGCATGGGAGGATAATTATGGTGTTTCTCCTTCCCAGCCACCGTGAAATACCTTCTGTCATCCGTGCGTGCGGCAAAACCTGCACATGGAACCTGCACGCCATTCTTTTTCGTTTTGCGTTTCGCCGGTTCTACCGTGGTAGCAAACAAGGTCGGTTTTCACAGGCTGCCTGGTCAACTCCTTGCGGCAGGCTAGCCGGTAACCCTTGCTTGCGGGCAAAATCCTTTAGCATTTGATGGGCGTTTTCCCCGGTGTTTCTTCAACTGAACGGGAGGCAGGTGCCTGGGCCTAGTGTACAGACTGCTGAACAGGGCAATATTGAGGCATGGGGAGCCTGAGGCTGTGGGTACTGTCTGTGAGCAAGGTAGAGGCTGTTGAATGGAGGTTGAAACAAGCGGCAAGCTTGTTTGATATTGGATCATACGCGCGTTGAGACCCGGCTGGTCTGATACACACAGGCCCAGAACGGATTTTTTTTTTTTTTTTTTTTTTTTTTTTTTTTTTTTTTTTCCGGCCGCCTCGTTTGACCCTGTGCCTTGTGTCTGCATAGCCGGGCCCTCTCCCGCTCCTGCTCCTGCTCCTGCTCCTGCTCCTGCTCCTGCTCCTGCTCCTGCTCCTGCTCCCTCTCGCGTTGGCGTTGGCGTTGGCGTTGGCGTTGGCGTTCAGCCTCTTCTTTGGGCTGCTCCGATACCTCTCGGCCCTTCTCAGCTGTAAGTAGATTGATAATAAAAAGACGCGATACTTATTTTGGCGTTTGCTACCCTTTTGGGAAAATACTTACCTGTACTCATGTTAATTAAAACAGAAGCCAACTTGCGCGTTAACTTGGGCTCAAACAACGGCCCAATGCCATCATCCATGATTAGCCTGCAACTACGGCGGTGACCTTGTTGATTATACGAGAACCGGTCCCCATGTGCCTGGGGTATTCTTAAACCGACAACAAAAAAAAAACTCCTTCTTGCAATCTTGTTGACAAAGTTTTATGCCCATCCTAGGGGGGGGCCGAGGCTAAGGTTATTTCAGCAAACTGGGGCAAACTTTTACTTGATTTGACCGAGCTTTTTAGACCATCATCTCTCGGAACCTAAACCATAAAAACTGAGTAATTGCCGGGGGGGTCTCTTGTCGGGCCTGCTCGGCAAAGTTCATGAAATGTCTTGTTCAAACCTTCAAACCTTCACAAGCCAAAAGTTCCAACACATGTTTTTGTTTCGACATTCTTATCGTACCTTTTTTTACTGTTTCGCCCAAATTCCCTGATCAATCTACAAATTATTACAACTCAAACGACGAGTACTTGGAAGAATGAAAAGACACTGATGATATTGGAATAGTTATAAAAAAAAAACACAAACAACAAATTGATGCAAAGCAAACAGGAAAAAAATAAAGAGAATCATAAAAAAGCATGGGAATTGACGTTTTGTCGTCAAGGGGGGACATTACTGATGTAGTTTTTTTAATAACAGTCATGAAAAATAAAACACTCTGTAAAGTACCGTTGAGTTACTCAGAGTGCTTGTTGCTGTAGTCGACATTGCCCACAGTCTCGACTCTGCCCACCGCAAACTCGTCAAAGGCCTCGCCCAGGGGCTTTTCGGCCGTTGACGTCACGGGGAAGAAGCTGCCATACGAGGCATACTCCTTTTCAAAGCTCGAGTTGGATCCCGCCATGGCCACCGTTGCGGTGCCAGAGGAACTGACCTCGGCGTGAAAGACCTTGAGTCGCATTGCCGACGAGTGCATGCCGCGCACGCCCGTGGCAGCACCAGCGCCAGTGGCAGTAATAGGTTTGGGCATGGAGATGTGGGAGGAGTGGACAAGGCCCTTTTGGTTGACAATAACGCGCATGCGGATTGCGCGCGAGGAAGAGGCACCAGCACCAGTGGTGGCGATGGCAGTGGAGGAGAGGGCAGAGGCGGCCTTGCGGGCGGTGGAGGTGATGGAGCGAACGCTAGTGTTGTGCATTTTGAATGAATGGTAGTGAATAAATAGAGTGGTTAATTAATTGAATGAACAGTAAATGAAATGATTGATTGATGAAGATGAGAATTGGAGTGGAAACCTGGGGAAGTGGCCGAGTATTTAAAGTAAAAATGGAAACCAAACGGAGACCACGGACATGGAAATTCCGGGGAATACTTTTTGTGGGGTGGAAATAAAAAAAAATAAAAAAAAAAATAGAAAAAAAGGGCCCATTTCCCAAACAATCCTGACGATAATGACCGGAACACCTGATTAGCTAAGCGTGTAATATTATGTAATATTATGTCATGAAATAGCGCAGAACCAGAATCAGAATCCGGGGAAGCGCCCTTGCCCAGAAACCCACACAAAACCCAAGGCAGCGCTTCCCGAAACAAACAATTTGGGGTCATGTGAGCAGTGAACTTGGTCTTGAGTTGCTAAGTTAACTACGTGACTAGCTAGTTCAATGACTAGTAGGAACCTCTAGTTGGTTAGTTGAACTGGTCAACTAGTAAAACAAGTTGGTCAAGTTCCTCCGTAGCTCCCAGGCTATCAATTGCCGTGAATGTCCCTTGTCCTGGTCATTATCAATGTCGTCGTAGTGGTTTTCGGGTTCCGCAGCCAATGCCAGGTCGCCTGATTATTTGTGCTTAGTCATTTTATTTGTATTAGGTAATCATGTCCGAGTCGGAAACCGACTTTTCAAAAACGACGCAAACGACAATGGAATATGCCCTAGCCCGGGGGTTCCGCTGGGCCGGAAAAAAAAAAAAAAAAAAAAAAAAAGAAATGTTGCGTTAGTTTTCTCGTCGGAACGGACTTGGACTTGGACTCGGAAAGAAAGCCCACGGTTTTTGTTAGAAAGGACCCAAAGAACCTCGGCGAATTTGTCGGAGAATGATCATGAAAAATATAATCAAAGGAGACAATCATCCATTCAAAGAGAAACTGGCAAAGAGTCAGGAGTTTACAATTACCATTACTACTGCCAACTAGTCAAGAACTCAGGGACTTGAAGACCAGGGCTCAAGAAACTCAGGTCTTGGTCTTAGCGCTCCGTTTGGATTGCTTTGGATAGTCCATGTTCTGTAACTATCCGCTGTTAAGCACTTGTGATGATTGATTGTGCCTGGCAAAAGAAACTTGAGCTTATTTCTTTGGCAAGTTTGCAAACTTGCACGCTTTGCGTCAAAAGAAACTTGGAAATTTCTTTGGAATCACCGAAAAAGGCTTCAAACAAGCCCCCGGGTCAAGACAAGTCAAAAGAAACTTGAAAAAGAAACTTGGGACTTGGGACTTGGATTGTTCAACGAATTAACTAACTAAACTACTTGGACAGCATTGTTAACAGTCAATGATTCATCGATGATTCAATCAAACGGAATGAGGAATATAAAGATGGATTGATCAAGAAACAAGACCTGTCTGGACAAGAGACTTGAAACAACTCAATTGAACAACTTGCTAAAGGGCAAGTTTAAATTTTTTTGGTGTGTAATTACTTACTAATCATTTGTAATCAATCATAAATGGTTAGTAAGCATACTGTAATTACGTGATCACGTGCTTTACTAGTAACGGTTCTTTCTTGTGGTAGTAAAATCCACGTCATGCTTTTCCCGCTGTTTACAAATGGCAGCCACGACACTGGTCAAAAAAAAATATATATACAATCCATCAATCCATCAATCCCTCAAGCTACTCTATCAAACAGAAATCAATTAACTTTTAAATAAAATGATATAAACAAGCAAAAAACACAAATAGCAAAACAGATTATGAAAATGTATGAAGAAAATGACAATGTAACAAGGCCCTGTGGTCAGAATTACCAACTGGCGGCGGTGGCCACGGGGTTGGCGTTGCCAACACGTTCCTCCTCGTACTCAATCTCCAAACGGCCCTTGCCACCGGCGCGCTTGGCCTTCTTGGTGGCGGGCTTCTTGCTGCTGCTGCTGCTGCTGCTGCCCTTCTTTGCGGTGCGCTTGCCGTCGGCAGTCTCGCCGTCACTGTCGCTGTCGCTGTCGCTGTCACTGTCAGAGTCACTGCCGCTGTCGCTAGAGTCGGTACTGGCGTGGTCTTGGTCGTCAGAGCCGCCGAGCCACTTCTCGAGGTCCTCCAAGTCGACCAGGTCCTCTTCATCGTCATCACCTTCCACGTACTCGACCTCCCCACCGTCACTCAGTTCCTCCTCATCCTCCTCCTCTTCCTCGAGCTCCTCCTCGCCCTCAAGCTCCTCTTCCTCCTCGTTCTCGTCTTCAACGCCGTTGAGCACCTTCTTCCAAATCTTCTCATCCACGTTGAGGGGCTGCTCGCCGTAAGCGCCGCTCTTGAGTCGGTTCAGCAGCTCCTTTTCGATCGCGCGCTCGACCTTGGCCGCCGCAAGAGCCTTGCGCTCGCGCGTCTGCTCGCGGCGCTTGACCTTGCTCTTGACGCCCACGTAGTGCCGCTCCGTCTCCTTCAGCGCCAGCCGGCGCTCCGTGATGGCCACCTGCGTCAGCCGGGTCAGCCGCTGCTTGCACTTGTGGATCAAAAAACTGGGCCAGTAAATCAACCGCTCGTCAATCTGCTGCAGCGCCTTGGAGTACTGCTTCGACAGCCGGATGCGTTCCCACAGCTTTGAAGGCGTGTGCGCGCGCTCGGCGGTCTTCATGTAGAGATAAAGCCGCCCGTTCACGTTGCGCACGGTCGCGTACTTGGCGTTGGCCAGCGGGCACGACTGTCGGCTGCACAATCCAGACACATTGTACTCGTTGCGGCAAAAGTTCTGCTCCTTGGTCGTCTTGAGCTTGAAGGCGCAGAACTGGTGGTTGATGACTTGCCAAATGATCTAAACTCGTTAGATGAACCTCTTGATACTAGTTTGAATCGTGCTGTTTACTCACCTCGTCAGACATGTTAAATAAATAGGAACCGCAGTGCTGTTGCTTGGTTGATGTTGTTGTTCGCTGGTTCTCGCCGTTGAATGAGAAAAAAATTTCAACTCCCAAATCAAGAATTTTTTTTTTTTTTTTCCCTTCTTCCCAAGACCAGGTCACGTGGCAATGGCGAGCAACCCATGGGAGGTTGAAAATTTTACAAGACAAGAAAAAATCAGGGGACTTGAGGGGTTACCCGGCATGCACTGTTGTTCCTGTTGCTAGCTCGTCTGTTTCGCTCTGCTCCCCTCTCCACCAACCAAACAACCACAACTGTTTCCATCACAGACCATCCTTCAATCAAGATAGCTCTTTGCTTGGACTTTACTAACAAACACAACGTAAATGCCGCCCGAAAAGGTCGAGCCCAAGCCGCTGCCGCAGAGCAAGCTTGTCGCGCCCCCAAAGCTCACCAAGCAAGTCGGGGTGGCGCCCGAGGAGGCCAAAGAGCACCCCAAGGCCGCCAACGGCCACACCAACAACGGCAAGCACTCCTCCACCGACCAGCAAACAAACACCCGCAACAAACGCATCTTTGGCCAGCTGCTCAAATCCCTAGGCAGTTTCCAGCAGGACGCTCTGTCCCGGCAGCGCAGCGACCGCGAGAACCGGCGGCGCGAGATCGAGGCCAAGATCGAGGAGAAGCAGCGCGCCCTCGACGAGCAAGTCAACGGCAACGGCCATGCGCACACCCACACCCACACCCACACCCACACCCACACCAACGGCAACGGCAACGGCAACGG